>JBAMCF010001106.1:0-47416 GCA_037075285.1 Drosophila lutescens
ATTGCTGTTTTGCACTAGTGACTGTTACCCAATTTGGTTACAGCTGTTATGCTACACTAAAACAAATTATTTTCTCGAAAAATAGAAATATATCTCTAAGCCGTCAAGTTGTTGGATTTCACTAGTACTTGACGATGCCTAACTTTGACGACTTATAGCCAATTAATAGGCGCGGTCCTTAGAGGAATTCTGATAATTATTATGTAATCGAATACGGTAAATGATAATTAAATGGAATTAAAACAAACTTACTTTTTTGAGGCAAGTCGCCCTCTCAGGACTTGAACCGGGGACCTTGGATTTGTAGACACAAATCGATTGAGCCATACACGCATCATGTTGTAATGCCCTAACAAGGTTTATGAATTATAGTGTGACATAATTCAATATAGTGATTTTTCACATATATATTAGTTCTGACAGATTAAACTAAGTTTAAAATAAAAATTAAAGCATCACCTAGCAAACAAAAAAATAATTTAGAAAGACTGGGGGATTGAACCGAGGACCTAGTCAGTTTGATTTGTTTTGTGTTAAATTGCCCAAGACATTTACACGAAGAGTATTTTTGGATCATATGTGTTCCAATTGCAACTAGTTAAATTCCAGTTGTCTTAAACTAAACTTTAACATGTATTTGTTCTACCAGTTAAATATTTTTATGTTTTACGTTGTAAAGTACCAGCCTGAGATCACGTTGCTTTTTTTCTAATTGTGTACTTTATTCATTTTTTCGACTAGCACAAATTTTCAGACCCTGTGTAGTCCAAATGTATCCAGAAAAATTTTGTTGCATTATATTAGTTGTATCACTAGTTGTTTTTCAGACTAGTTCGCATTTTTCCTGCAGGTTGGTTTTAGTTTTAAAACAGTAACACGAATTGGAAATCGAGTTAGCTAAAAAAAAAATCAAAATCAAAATCTGACGCATTTGTACTGAATATACGTTTTTCTGTCAGTGTCACTGAAACCGTCGGTGTCACTGGAACCGTCGGTGTCACGGAAACTATTCAGTTCGGAGTAAATTTGATTCGATTTTAGAATTAATTTGTTTATTTCAACTACGAGTTGGTTTTAAATCGTCAACTTAATTTTAAAACAGTTGGTTGAAAGAGATTTTCAGACACCTTGCGTGGTTTATAATCATATATGCAAGGGTATAAAACTTAGGCTTGAAAAAGTTAGATTCTGTTTATACTCCTTGCAGAGGGTATTATAATTTCAGTTAGATATTGTAACGCAGTGAAGGACCACTTGGCATATATATTCTTGATCAGCACCAATAGCCGAGTCCATCTGGGCGTCCGTCTAACTGTTTCTATGCGAACTACAGTCTCTCAGTTTTAAAGCTATCGCAATGAAACTCCCAAAAGTCTTTTTTCTATAGCAGGTAGTACATATGTTGAGCGAGCCAACCACTATACTAAGGCTCCTATACGACAATAATCAAACAAATATAAGAAAATTGTAACTTTGCAGGAAGTAGGCGTTTTGATTTCGACAACTTAAAAAGGTATTTTCCCGTATATAAGCTGGCTGGCCGAAGCCAGCTTCCTTCTTTGTTTTCATTCAATGTTAATCCTCAGAACATTTGTTCTGTTTAAAGAGCAGAAACATTTTTTTTGTACCAGGCCTTTGACATTTTTTTAAGTTTACTCCCCTAAGCTAAGTAAACTGTTTCAGAGTTGTACAAAAAAATATTACAGAGCAGATGCAGTGTCGTCAAAACCAAAGTTACTGAAACGTAACCTAAACTCGTTGTATGCATATATTGCTGTAGCACCGGTTGTTGGCACGTTTAACCGAGCCAAAAAGCTAACTCAACGTTCAGTTTGCTCAGTTTAACTCGCGGTGAAACTTTGTCGAGACAAGAGCTTTAGTGTGAAAAAAAGTGAAAAGCCTTGTTGCTTGTTGATTTGCTTTGTTTTATCGGGCTAAGAGTCAATGTGCTAATGAGATCAGTTGGTTAAGTGTCATGACGTTGTAAATGTGGGCAGGGTATTTTTCGAGCTTACTGTTTTTAACATCATTCATTTTTATTGTTGTCATATTAAAAATAAGACAAACAATTCGTTTGCATTGGTGAAAGTGTGTTAACGGTTTTATATACAACCGAATGTTGCCGCCTACAAAAGCAGTCACAGCAACAGCATTGCTGCTGAGCCTCATTTCGGAGCAATGTCGATGCATATGGATAGGAGATTACAGCGCAGCAATAAAATAACACCAATTTAACACGGTACTGTAAATGAAGAAATTTAAATATTCGTTAATCTATAACGAATCTAATCGTTCACATTCAAAACTTTTAAATTCGCATTGAATTTGGTATGAGCCATCTAAATATAAAAGTAAGATCAATATCAATGCAGCCAAGGAGTTTATATAACACTAGATTAGCAGCCAAAATCGTACATATGTTATTTAGTTGATGACGGTAGTTCCTGGTTGAGTTGGTTTTCCTAGATTACAAAAAAAAGTAGTCAACAAATTTGTTAATTGATACATTTTCCTTAAAAGATTTGTTTAAGACATTTTTGGTATGTACGTTTTTTTTATATCTCCAGTTGCGCTCGACCAATTTAGGTGAAATCTGTCTAACTTTACAGCCATAATATCACCCTTTTAATAATGTTGGATAAATGAATGGATACATTTCTAGGATATTGTGAATTGAATTTGAAAAAATGAAATTCCCGCATCCATTTATGACTGTAAGAACCTGATTATATCTTAAGAACTCGGAAAAACATTTTCGACATCGACATTTTCAAAGTGTGCCGACCTGTAGCTCACAATAAACTCAATCTATCTATTTATTCGACAAAATTAAAGGGTGGCAGTAGAGATTTATTGAACTATATTTGGGCCGCTCTTTTACAAGCCGAACGGATTTCGCAAAATATTTTTTCATAATTTTGATTTGCTTGAAACTGTTTTTACATATTCTTTTCGGCAAATAAATAAACACGTTAATATATCAGACTTGGCAGAGATAAAATAATTTTTTGTAATTAGAATTTTTAAAGTTTGTCAAAAAAAGTCAAATATGAAAAAGTACCCCTCTGTTTGAAAATATATGTCTATGGTCAGTAATACCATTAACTTGTGTGTCTTTTGTATTAATTCCAATCAAATAAAAACACCCTTAACGAGGTAAAAACTAAAGTGACGATCGCACCTTGCATTGCAGCGTGCCGAATGAGAAAATTTTAGAAAGTGTATTGAACACGATGCAATTTTCGTCACAATGTTGATATCAGAACTTTTGTACGTTGAAGGTGCGATCGTCACTAGTCTTTACCTCGTTAAGAGGTGTTTTTATTTGATATCAGATGTTTTGTATTGTTTACTTTTGCTCTCATAGGAGCTAATATATTGGTACATTTAAATTTAATTATTTATTTAAGAATTGCATTAATGGAACGGTTTAAAACAATTTTAACGATTCCTGACCCTAAAATACAGTTTGATATGCACATACACATAAAAAATACTTTTTGTCATTCAGAAATTGTTAAAAACTTAACTTTTAATCATTAAAAATTGTTAAAGGACTAGTAAACGATGAGAAACATGAATTCCATAAGGATCCGATACGAGGGAGAGAGTAGCCCTACTTGCTGCGACGTGTTTTCAGAAAAAAGCAGAGGCCTTGTTAAAAAAATTCGATATTTTAAAAACTAAAAATGGCTCCAACCGTTTACAAAAACCGATTGTAAAAAAAAATTTAATACAAAATTTTTTAGAATCTTAATTTGCTTTTATTTTAAGAAATTAAAAACTTTTTTTTTTAAGAAGAGGTTTTAGAGGGGAATGCAAAAGACATGAAGTCACTTGTATCTGCATATACCCGGAGATAAAGATTTTCAATGATTGCTCATTTTCCGAATAGGAACATGTAAAAAGTTTCAGGCAAATCAAAAAATAAAATTTTTGCCAAATCTGTTCGGCTTGCGAAATGAACGGCCCTTGGGCAGCATTAATTGTTAAGGAGCGGCAAAAGTGGCTATTTTCGTTTCTAATATCTTAAACGTGTATTTTTACAGTAATGTGTTATATACCAAAATTTAAGGAATCTTAAGGGCTATACAGTTTAAAGTTGTAAGGAAAATCGTTAGAGCCGTTTTTGAGAAAATTTAAAAAAAAGCTTTAAAAAAGTTAAAAAAAAAATGTTCTTTGTTTATATCTTTTTAACTATTACATTTTACACAAATTGCATATAGAAGGCGTTTATAGCATTTAAAAAATGCCTTTCAAACGAGCAATAAGTCTGTAGCTTTAGTAGTATAGAAGTTACGGCTTTCCGAATTTTAGCTATTTATAGCTGTTTTCCCGCTAAACTAGGGGTTTTTCCAAAAAGTGGTAGAACAAAGTTTTTATATCGATGTGATGAACGTCATATCAAATTTTCAGAACTTAAAAAACATATTTTGGACAAGTGGACAAGGGGACAAACTGACAAACAGAATTAAATTTTCATTTTGGGAAAGAAAATCTTATTTTGGCTATAACTTTTGAACGGAGCGTCGGATTTTATCGTATGACCCCCCATTCGACGGGTATTTTCAATAAGAACACAACTAAAAATATTGCGAGGGGGCATTTATCCCCACCGGCCTCAAAGCTCCAAATTTCGAAATTTGCACTTTTTCACTTTTACCGCTCTCTCCCAAGCCAATTGATTTTCTTAAAGTCTTGGTATGCAATCCATTAAGTTTTTGCAATACCTTCGATTGGTGTATTACTCATTACGATCGGACTATCACAGCAGATTTTCAATTTTTGCGGCTATATAATAGTAGTCGCCTTCGCACACTCTCCTGGTGCCCTTCTCACTACATGGACTGCCGTCCATAGTGATAAAACCTCTTTAAAAAACAATTTCTTTGAAATAAAAATATAAGGTATTCAAAAAATAATTTAGGAACGGCCCACACAAACAAAAACACTTTATTTTATTTTAATATATGCGCAAGTTAATTAGTGAAAAATGGGTTTTTGTTAAAAGTTAGAGTCATAGTTTCTTCTTAAGATTTCGAATTTTATACCCGTTACTCAAGTTGAGTAAAAAGGTATATTGTATTCGTGCAAAAGTACACCTAGAAGGGAAGCATTTCCGACCCTATAAAGTGTATACATATTGATCAGTGTCACTAGCCAAGTCGATCTATCCATGTCTGTCTGTCCGTCTGTCTGTCTATCTGTCTGTCTGTCCGTCTGTATGAACGCTGATCTCGGAAACTACAAAAGATAGAAGGTTGGGATTACCCACACATATTCTTGGGCTTCCTACGCAGCGCAAATTGTTTCAGCCGAGCCACGCCCCCTCCTAACGCCCACAATCGCCTTAAACGATTTTAAACGGTGTCTACACACCTTTAAAGATTTCGGTAAAGTAAAAATGCAGTTTTATTGTGTTTATCAATACCTATCGAAAACAAAGAAATTTTCAAATCGGACCATTAGTTAAAAGTTATGCGCGATCAAAGTTTTATATCTCCCTCTCCCTCGCACTCCCTTTTAGCTGAGTAACGGGTATCAGATAGTCGGGGCATCCGACTAAAGCGTTCTCTCTTGTTTTATTTATTTATTCTATAAAAAACACGTCACATCAAGTAGTGCTACTCGCTCACTCTTATGGGATCCTTATGGATTTCGTGTTTTTTCATCGATTAACATTGTTTAAAATTGTCTTTTGAAAATTTCTGAATACCGAAAAGTAAAAAAGTCATTTTGTAAACTATTAAATAAAACAATTATTTATTTAACACTCCATTTGACGTTTTTGACAGTCTTAAAAAATTTAAAAATAAAAAAAAATGAACACATCCTGATAAAAGCGTTCACTTTTTTGCCGAATAGAACATTTACAACAAGAAAGGAAGCTAGCTTATTGGCCGATTATATATAAATATATTTATATACACTTGCAAGATAAAAATAAAGTTTTAATGCTCACTCGAGCGGTGCAGTTCCAGGGATTCCAAATATATTATGGGTTGTCAAAAAGTCCTGCGGTATTTTTATTATTTATCTCTTCTTTTTTTACATCGAGCTTTAAGCAGCTCAAGCTTCTTCAAATGGTTTATAACGGCTTGATGACTTAAGCCAAGCTCTTGACCGATGCTACGGCTACTACTATGCCGGTTTTATCGCAATTTTCTACGACTAGTCCTTCTTTGACCACCTTGCACCAGAACGAAAACGTTGAAACCATCGTTGTGCGGTGGAAATGGAAACTGTATCGTGTCCATAAACTGCACAAATTTTATTGGCGGCTTGAGATGCATTTTGCCTTTATCGTAGTAGTACTATAAAATATGCCGAATTTTCTCTTTATTTGGCTCCATGATTGCGACGCTATAACTTAAAAGAAATGAACGACTTAAAAGAAAAGACAATCAATTAAACACGTGTTAGCGCGTGAAATGAGCTTTCCAAAAAGGTATATTATGACCAGATGCGACGAATAAAACAAGAACTACGCGCTTTCAGCGCCAACTAACGAAAATACCGCAAGACTTTTTTGACAACCTAATATTATTGCCTATTAAAAATGTGGTTTTTAATTTTCTTATATTTTTTTGATTATTCCTATGGGAGCCTTAAGGGGAGTAGGGTCTCTGGCATCAAAAAATCAACTAACTTTGCGATTTTTTCTATAAAAACTGGTTAGATGGATTTAATTTAAACCTTTTGTATATTTGTATAAGTGTCATTTTATTAACATCCACTAATATTTATAGCCGATATTATCGGCTAATATATCGGTGGCTAAGCGATTGTTTAAACACTATTAAAAACGGCGCTTTGCGGTGTTCGCAGTATCTCCGCCAAAAAGTAGCGGATATCCATTTTAATTTTACATTTCGATTCAGAATTGAAAGAGCCCGCCCCCCGGGAATCTCGATTTTTAATTTTTTATTTTTAAGTATTTTTTTATCTTTCAAAGTCAAAAATGCGTTTTTAAGCTAAAAAATCCGATTTTGGGACTTTTAAAAAAATATTTAAGGTTAAAAACTTTGATCGTGCATAACTTTTTAACGAATGGTCCGATTTAAAAAATCGATAGGCATTGTTAAACACAATAAAACTGAATTTTTACTTTACCGAAATCTTTAAAGGTGTGGGCGCCAGACACCTTTTAAAATCGTTTAAAGCGATTGTGAGCGTTAGAGGGGGCGTGAAACAAACGTGCGCTGCGTAGGAGGCCTAAGAATACGTGGTGGTAGTCCCAACTCTCTAGCTCTTATAGTTTCCGAGATCTCAGTGTTCACACGGACAGACAGACAGACGGACATGGCTAGATCGACTCCAGTAGTGATTCTAATCAAGATTATATATACATTATAGGGTCGGAAATGCTTCCTTCTAGCTGTTACATAACAAATAAATGTACTCCATTTTAGATCGATGTATTAGTGTTAAAAAAATAGTTAAACAAATTATTTTTTTTACCTTGTTTACCTGTTACCAGCGCAAGTAAGTTTTTCATTATTTTTACCCCAGTACTGGGACAAGAATAATTAAAAAAATTATTTTGACATTTTGAAACGTTCCTCGAAGGCTTTGCAATTGACTTCAAAATGATTTAGGAAAAAGTTATAGCCAAAAGAACAGCCTTTCCGATGATACCAGTCTCATTCTCATTTATAACTGATATGTCTAACCAAACTTTTCTTACTATTCATGCCCCTTTTCCCTTACGCTTCTGTAAAGCGTATTCCCTGTCTCAAAATAAAAAGTCAAAAGACGCCACTGTCCGTCGCAGCAAGTAGGGCTTTACGCTTTACCTACTTATTTTTATAAAATACATTTTTTATAACATTTTTTTTTGTTTTTTTTTCGCGCGGTGTCCCACGGCCCAACCGACCGAGGGGCGCTGCCGTGTATCGTACGGCACGATTCGCGAGATGATAGACGCGATGTAGAAAATAAAGATATAGTTCGAGGAAAAAAAAGTAGGATCTAATTCTGTGCTAGGAAATTTAATATTAATCGTTTTAGGAGAGGCAGAGAGTCAGAATTTGATATAATAGGATAAAGTCTATTGTAGTCAGAACATAGTACTCTGAAAGGTTCTTGCATGTCATAGATAGATCTACAGTGATTTAAAATTAAGGGAATGTAATTTCTAGTTAATCTACTTGGAACAAAAAAGTTAAGTCGTCCAACCAAGTCGGGGCTATCGATCTCACCTCGAATAAGGTTATAAATGAAGACAGTTCCAAGCATCGTTCTACGGTTGGTTAGGGAGGGTAAGATAATTGGGAGTAATCTACTAGAATAAGAAGGTAAAATGCGGTTTGCATCCCAGTTTAGGCGCCTTAAGGCAAAAAGTAAAAAGTTCTTTTGTACGGATTTGATACGGTCAATATGAATTCCGTATTGGGGACTCCAGACGGGTGATCCACACTCAAGAATCAGCCGGACGAGCGATTAAATTAAAAAACAATTTTTTTTTAATTTGTAGGTATGTTGAATCATTCAACATGAATGTTAATGTTAATATTAAAAAAATCAAGAGAGAACGCTATAGTCGAGAATTTTGACTATCAGATACCCGTTATTCAGCTAGAGGGAGTGCGAGGGAGATAGAGATACGCAGTCGCCATCTAGTGGCCATTTCATTTGTTGCTCATAACTTTTTAATGGATTGTCCGATTTTAAAAGTTTCTTTTACATTTCGATAAATATTAATAAACACAACAAAATGGCATTTAATTAACAAAATCTGTAAAGATGTGGGCGCCAGACTGTTTGAAAAGTCCTTTAAAGCTATTGTGGGCGTACGAGTGGGCGTGGCGCATGGATGAAACAATCTTGCTCTGCGTCTGAAGCCCAAGAATATGTTTGATTAATCCCAACCTTCTAGCTTTTGTAGTTTCCGAATTCTCAGCGTTCATGCGGACAGACAGAAATGGCTAGATCGACTCGGCTAGTGATCCTGATCAAAAATATATATACTTTATAGGGTCGGAAACCCTTCTTTCTCCCTGCTACATTGAAAACCCACTCCCTAATGATCGTATGGACACCTCCATCGTAGCCCCTAAACTTCCGCCAGCCCCCTGTGAGAGTAAGAGTACAATAATTTCTAGCGATAGTGGTGGAATTTCCCAAAATTCAAAGGGTATTTCTGGTACACCTATTTCTTCGACTAAAGCACCTAAATCTGAACCACGTCCGCCCGCCTTTGTGATAAAGGGTGTTACTGATGTCAAGCAACTTATGAATCTGATCAAGGCTGCCACAAACAATATAAGATTTAAGATTACTGGAGCTGCTACAGTGAGGGTATCTCCTTTCGACGGTGATACATACAAGATAGTTTAACATCTCTTGTAAAGTAATAATATTCCGTTAAATTCGTCAAAGGCCTACATTCATCTACGGATCCTGAAGTATTAAGGCAGATTTAGGCGCCGCTGGGTAAGAACAATGGCCACAGACCCAGTATTTTCCTTGTTGAGCTAGAGTCATCGCCAAATAATGTCAAAGTCTACGACATTAAGTCATTGGCTTATCAGTTAATTACTATCGTCCCTCCTGAACGCCGAGGTGAAGTTATTAGGTGTTATAAGTGCCAGAATTTTGGACACACATAAACATACTGTTTCGTGCCCCCCAAACGTGCAAAATGATCATGAGTCTCGAAGCCCTGTTTGGCCTGCTACGTCTAAGGATCAATTTAAGTGCATTAGTTGCGGTTCTAACTACAGTGCAGGCTACCGCAAATGTCCAGCTTTTCTAGAAGCAATTGCTTGTCGCCTATCTGGAACAATCAAAAAACAACAATCAATTAAATTTGTACCTGCCCCTCTTCCTACTCAAAGGACTTGGGGCCCAGCTTTACCTTCCCCGTCTGCTGGATCTAGCACTTCCAAGTCAATGCAACGCGTTCCTGAGCCTTCTCCGCCTAGTGCTGGCTTTGAAATACTTATCTCCCGTATTGACCAGATGGTGTCAATGATGATGAAAATGATGGAGCTTCTTATGAAGCAGTTTACCGGCAGTTCGCCTTCTGATGCGTCTAAGACACATGTCTAGTTTAGGCATTCGTTTCTCATTTTGGAACGCCAATGGTCTCACTGGCAAAAGTTTCGAGTTAGAGCACTATCATACCTCTAATTCAATTGAAGTGTTGCTAATTAACGAAACACATTTCAACAGCCGCTCACATTTTATGATTTTTGTATATGATTTATTGACGACCAATCATCCCTCTGACCGTCTTCGAGGAGGTGCTACTATTTTAATTCGCTCTCACTTACAGTACTCCCCTTACAGTACAAACTCTACTATAAAATGTCAAACTTCTGCAATTACCTTAAGCACGGACTGGGGAGACATCGTGATTGCTTCTATTCAATGCCTCCCCTCCTTTTATGGACTGCTCAAGATTTTGGACAACTTTTCAGCGAATTTTCAAACCGTTTTATCATAGCTGGAGACTGGAATGCTCACAATCAATTTTGGAGCCGCACTTCACCAAGAGGTGTTCAGCGTTTAGATCATATTACGTCTTCAAGTCTGCAAGTCTTAGCTACAGGAGGACAAACTCACTTTTCCTTTGATGCAAGGCGAATTCCAAAAATTGGTTTTGCTATTTATAAGGGTATCTCGTCCAACTTTCTGACTGTACATGAATCTCATGAACTTAGTCTGATCACATTCCACTTGAAATACTTTTATGCGCTTCTACTTCACCGAACTTACAGCACCAAGGCCGCTGTCTCGTCGGGCTAACATTGGACGTTTTAAGAATTATCTTACAATCCTTATTGAGAATGATGAATCTGCTGATCTGAACTGTCCTCTGGATATTGATACAGCTGTTAGTGACCTGACTCTAAAAATTCAATCTGCCGCTGCCGCATCCACTGATAAACACCAGAGTAACGACGCTGGTTAGGCAGAAGAGATCACTCCGGCGACGCTGGATGCAAACGCGTCATCCACAAGACATAGAAATATTTAAAAGAGCTGGTACATTATTAAAAAAGGTTATAGTGCTAAGTCCGAATTTGTCGTCCGAAAACTTAGTGCTATCGATCCGGATGCTGATTGAGGCTTCGAGCTGTGGAAATGCACTCGCGGCCTTAAACGGCAGACTTTCCAGAAGTTTCCCTTGCTTCGATCGGAGAGTACTGGGCAAATAAAGATGATGAAATAGCTAAGGAATTCGCTGATTCTTTGGAAGAAAGATTTAAGACTTTTGAATTGGTCACAGATGAAGAGACTGCTGCTACAAAAGTTTTTTAAGATGTTCCCTCTGGTCCTGCTTCTCAAATTTCGCCTATTGATGCAGAAGAAGTTAAAGACCAAATAAAGCCTCCATTACAGGATTGACGGGAAAGTAGCTGAAGCTTTGCCAGTAGTAGCTATTCGTAGGGCTAGTACTCAACCCAACAAAAAGTTGTCCAAAACAAAAATTTCATATGAAACAAGATTTTTTGACATTTTAATTTAATTTTTATTGATTTAATATCCTAGCGCTGCAAGCGTAATCTTATTATTATTGCGCCAGTCACTTTGACAAAAAATTGCTTATTACATTTAGATTTAATACTTAAAAGCTACGAATTTTTTTTTAACAATAATCACTTAATTCTTATATGGATTACTTATGGATTACTTTTTATTTTTATTTTTATTTTGATTATTTTATTAGTTTTTTTACGTTTTTAAGATTTATACCTAATAAAACTTATTTCTACTTTTATTGTGCTTTTATAAATTTTTTATTTTTAATTGAAAATTGAGTTGCTCCTAATAGTTTTAAATTGGTGGGGGAGATTGTTCCATAAACGTATGCTATTGATAAAAAACTGCCTCTTCGAAGAAAGCGTTAAAGTACGAGGGCATAGGTAATTATTCGTTCCTTGGGATGTAGCAGGAAATAGTTTCCGATATAGGTAAATCGGTTCTCGAGTCGTCACAATCTTGTGAAAGTATACCAAAGTTCTAAAATCTTTCCAGTCGGTTAAGTGAATTTAATAAGTTAAATGTGAAACATGATCATAACGTCTTAAATTAAACACATAACGGACAATTGCGTTGAAGGCAACTACTAGTGTGCGCGTATCACGCACGTCACAGTGACCAAAAATTGATATGCCATGAAAGAGAGTGGGAACAAGAATAGCTTTATAGATTAATAATCTTGTTTGTTCAGGTACAAAGGATTTTGATGCTGAAAGCTGACGCAACAAACCATATGTGCGACTAGTTGCTTAAGCTATATGCTTGCTCCATGATAAAGTTTTGCTAAAGGTTATGCCAAGATTTACAACATGATCTTCGTAGCTAATAGCTGTATTATTTATATATAATTTTGGGAGAACACTTGTGTCGATCACCCTTTTACTGATTTTTTTGGATTTATTCCCAAGCCATTATTGTTAGCCCACTTCTCAATTATTGATAACATTTTGTTACTTATACTGGCAGACACATTTATATCCTTGACAGGGTTACTAACATAAATTTGGACATTATCAGCGTATAGGTGTACTTCACATTCAAACAAGACACTAGGTAAATCATTCACATAAATAGAAAACAACAATGGCCCTAACACAGATCCTTGAGGTACTCCCCTTGTAATTTGCCTAAAGGTGTAAGTATTCATCCCAGAGACTACAGATTGTACTCGATCTGTTAGGTAGGATTTAACAAGTTTGACCGCTGTGCTCGAAAAGTAAAAAATATTTTGGAGTTTTGCACACAGTATGTTGTGATTCACCGAATCAAAGGCCTTGCTGTGATCAAGTAACGTCAAAACTTTTGACTCAAAATAGTAACACAATTTTTATCAAGCTGCTGCCAGCTTCCACAATATCAGTAATGGCACTAATACAACTTCTTTTTCTCCGGAAACCAGACTGTTTATCATGTAATAGTGAATTGTCGTGCAACAAAATTTGTATTTGGGAGGAAATAAGGTTTTCAAAAACTTTTGACAGGAAAGGAAGTATTGATAGGGGTCTGAAGTCATTATTTGGTTTCGGAATCGGAAGAATATTTGCTTGTTTCCATACTGTAGGGAACGAACACGTAGTTATTGCGGTATGAAAAATATGGGGGACGTGGGACAACAGCATGGGAAGTAACCTTTTTATAAATTTAGGGCTTACGGGCTTATCGAGGCCTTCAGCAGTGGATTTTACCTTAAGAATACTAGCAAGGACTTCACACGAATTGACACACATGAAACTAAACCTATTATCACAGATAGGTACAGTATTCAGGTACATCAATTTCTGAAAATTTTTATATATGATGGACGTTGATGCACTACGAGCAGTACAAACAAGTGGCCCAACGATACCAAGCACGTGCTTGTTACGCGCGGGACCTTTATCAATTAGGGCAAAAATGCGAGTTCGCGAGGAAGATACATGAAACAAATAGAGACGGGACACATTATAAAGGCTAAAACTGAGATTGAAGCAAATGAGATAAAATTTTAGTTTTTAATACAGGGATAGATGTTGAAGTACAAATTAAATGATAAAGAATATTATCATTTTTACATAGAACGCGAAAGGGCTCATGCAGAGTAAAATTTGATGTACATCGAGGCAAATTAAGAGGGTAATAATTTCGTGTTAGTCTAACGGGAACATTAAAAGTTAAACGGCTTACCAGTTCTACAGAATAAATATCACCTATTATAAGATTTTGCATAAAAATAGTAGTTTGGTTAAGTTTTTCAACATCGGCGTTTAGTTCAGTCTTCTGTGTGTATTCCTAACTTGTTAATTTCGGCCCAACGGAGCTTAAAAGAAGACCAATTTTCAAACTTTGATTGTTAAAATCTGCATTTACCAGAATAAATCTCTTTATTGACAATTGCTCGAGCCTCATTTTAATTGTTTCTAAAGTCCTCCGTTTTGTAGCGCTTCCATTTGCGGTAGGCAACATCTCGCTGATAGATTATATTTTTAATTTCGTTATTGAACCAAGGATATTGCATCGGCTTAATCACTTTAGTTCTTAACGGTACACATTTGTTAAACAAGTACTGGACATTACTATATAAAACATGCAATTGACAATCAACATGGGAAGTTTGGTAAATGGATGACCAGTCACAAGTTGTAAATTCAAACTGAAGTCCTGTTAGGTCAATGTTCTTATAGTCTCTGTAATTGAAAGAAGTCGTTTGATAGTCGAAGGTCAAGTCATAGGTCAAGAATATAAAGTCATGTCTGGAAAAAGCTGGTAGAGAAACCTAGTCATAAAGTAAAATTTTACTACAGTCATTAACAAACAAGAAAGGAAGTTAGCTTCGGCAAGCCGAAGCTTATATACCCTTGCAGATCATTCTATTAATTTACAAATCGCAAAAATGTTAAATTTCCTATTATTTCACATTAATTATACCCGTTACTCGTAGAGTAAAAGGGTATATTGTATTCGTGCAAAAGTATGTAACAGCTAGAAGAAAGCATTTCCGACCCTATAAAGTATATATATTCTTGATCAGGGTCACTAGCCAGAGGATTGGTATTTGGCATGAAGATTCTTGGAGTTCCTACGCAGCGCAAGTTTGTTTAAAAAGGGTGCCAGGCCCCCTCTAACGCCCACAATCGCTTATATACGATTTTAAAAATTTAAATATTTCGGAAAAGTAAAAATGCAGTTTTATTGTGCTTATCAATACCTATCGAAATGTAGAAAATTTTCAAATCGGACCATTCGTTAAAAAGTTATCGTGATCAAAATACCCGAAAATAAAACGCATCGTTTAGCAATAGCATTTACCAAGAAAAAAAAAACATTAGTCGCCAAAAGTAGAGCAACAAAATCTACACGCGAATTCTTAAGCGTCAATCGGCTTTTAGGTTGACTTACCATAGACTCAAACCCGACTTTTTAGTATTTTTTTAGTATTTAAAACCTCTTTTTTAAACCATTATTTCTACACAAGTACAACAGATTTGTATACATAGGCTGGGGTGTTGTAGGCCTTGCTAACTATTTTGTATGAAATTTTTGAATTAATTACGCAATTGAATACCCTAAATATACCCTTTTTACTCTACGAGTAATGGGTATAATTATGGCTTTGTCGATTTTTATTACATTCCCTTCTACTCTGGGATATGACTATTTTTAAATATTTCCGGATTTCGATTTTAATTTTAAAAAAGATCGAACTACCATATCATATAGCTGCCATAGAAACGATCAAAAAACAAGAGAGAACGCTATAGTCGGATGCCCCGACTATTAGATACCCGTTACTCAGGTAAAGGAGTGCGAGGGAGATGGAGATAGAAACTTTGATCACGCATAACTTTTTAACGAATGGTCCGATTTGAAAATTTTCTACATTTCGATAGGTATTGATAAGCACAATAAAACTGCATTTTTACTTTTCCGAAATATTTAAATTTTTAAAATCGTATATAAGCGATTGTGGGCGTTAGAGGGGGCCTGGCACCCTTTTTTAAACAAACTTGCGCTGCGTAGGAACTCCAAGAATCTTCATGCCAAATACCAATCCTCTGGCTAGTGACCCTGATCAAGAATATATATACTTTATAGGGTCGGAAATGCTTTCTTCTAGCTGTTACATACTTTTGCACGAATACAATATACCCTTTTACTCTACGAGTAACGGGTATAATTAATGTGAAATAATAGGAAATTTAACATTTTTGCGATTTGTAAATTAATAGAATGATCTGCAGTGGTATATAAGCTTCGGCTTGCCGAAGCTAACTTCCTTTCTTGTTTGTTAATGACTGTAGTAAAATTTTACTTTATGACTAGGTTTCTCTACCAGCTTTTTCCAGACATGACTTTATATTCTTGACCTATGACTTGACCTTCGACTATCAAACGACTTCTTTCAATTACAGAGACTATAAGAACATTGACCTAACAGGACTTCAGTTTGAATTTACAACTTGTGACTGGTCATCCATTTACCAAACTTCCCATGTTGATTGTCAATTGCATGTTTTATATAGTAATGTCCAGTACTTGTTTAACAAATGTGTACCGTTAAGAACTAAAGTGATTAAGCCGATGCAATATCCTTGGTTCAATAACGAAATTAAAAATATAATCTATCAGCGAGATGTTGCCTACCGCAAATGGAAGCGCTACAAAACGGAGGACTTTAGAAACAATTAAAATGAGGCTCGAGCAATTGTCAATAAAGAGATTTATTCTGGTAAATGCAGATTTTAACAATCAAAGTTTGAAAATTGGTCTTCTTTAAGCTCCGTTGGGCCGAAATTAACAAGTTAGGAATACACACAGAAGACTGAACTAAACGCCGATGTTGAAAAACTTAACCAAACTACTATTTTTATGCAAAATCTTATAATAGGTGATATTTATTCTGTAGAACTGGTAAGCCGTTTAACCTTTTAATGTTCCCGTTAGACTAACACGAAATTATTACCCTCTTAATTTGCCTCGATGTACATCAAATTTTACTCTGCATGAGCCCTTTCGGCGTTCTATGTAAAAATGATAATATTCTTTATCATTTAATTTGTACTTCAACATCTATCCCTGTATTAAAAACTAAAATTTTATCTCATTTGCTTCAATCTCAGTTTTAGCCTTTATAATGTGTCCCGTCTCTATTTGTTTCATGTATCTTCCTCGCGAACTCGCATTTTTGCCCTAATTGATAAAGGTCCCGCGCGTAACAAGCACGTGCTTGGTATCGTTGGGCCACTTGTTTGTACTGCTCGTAGTGCATCAACGTCCATCATATATAAAAATTTTCAGAAATTGATGTACCTGAATACTGTACCTATCTGTGATAATAGGTTTAGTTTCATGTGTGTCAATTCGTGTGAAGTCCTTGCTAGTATTCTTAAGGTAAAATCCACTGCTGAAGGCCTCGATAAGCCCGTAAGCTCCTAAATTTATAAAAAGGTTACTTCCCATGCTGTTGTCCCACGTCCCCCATATTTTTCATACCGCAATAACTACGTGTTCGTTCCCTACAGTATGGAAACAAGCAAATATTCTTCCGATTCCGAAACCAAATAATGACTTCAGACCCCTATCAATACTTCCTTTCCTGTCAAAAGTTTTTGAAAACCTTATTTCCTCCCAAATACAAATTTTGTTGCACGACAATTCACTATTACATGATAAACAGTCTGGTTTCCGGAGAAAAAAGAAGTTGTATTAGTGCCATTACTGATATTGTGGAAGCTGGCAGCAGCTTGATAAAAATTGTGTTACTATTTTGAGTCAAAAGTTTTGACGTTACTTGATCACAGCAAGGCCTTTGATTCGGTGAATCACAACATACTGTGTGCAAAACTCCAAAATATTTTTTACTTTTCGAGCACAGCGGTCAAACTTGTTAAATCCTACCTAACAGATCGAGTACAATCTGTAGTCTCTGGGATGAATACTTACACCTTTAGGCAAATTACAAGGGGAGTACCTCAAGGATCTGTGTTAGGGCCATTGTTGTTTTCTATTTATGTGAATGATTTACCTAGTGTCTTGTTTGAATGTGAAGTACACCTATACGCTGATAATGTCCAAATTTATGTTAGTAACCCTGTCAAGGATATAAATGTGTCTGCCAGTATAAGTAACAAAATGTTATCAATAATTGAGAAGTGGGCTAACAATAATGGCTTGGGAATAAATCCAAAAAAATCAGTAAAAGGGTGATCGACACAAGTGTTCTCCCAAAATTATATATAAATAATACAGCTATTAGCTACGAAGATCATGTTGTAAATCTTGGCATAACCTTTAGCAAAACTTTATCATGGAGCAAGCATATAGCTTAAGCAACTAGTCGCACATATGGTTTGTTGCGTCAGCTTTCAGCATCAAAATCCTTTGTACCTGAACAAACAAGATTATTAATCTATAAAGCTATTCTTGTTCCTACTCTCTTTCATGGCATATCAATTTTTGGTCACTGTGACGTGCGTGATACGCGCACACTAGTAGTTGCCTTCAACGCAATTGTCCGTTATGTGTTTAATTTAAGACGTTATGATCATGTTTCACATTTAACTTATTAAATTCACTTAACCGACTGGAAAGATTTTAGAACTTTGGTATACTTTCACAAGATTGTGACGACCGAGAACCGATTTACCTATATCGGAAACTATTTCCTGCTACATCCCAAGGAACGAATAATTACCTATGCCCTCGTACTTTAACGCTTTCTTCGAAGAGGCAGTTTTTTATCAATAGCATACGTTTATGGAACAATCTCCCCACCAATTTAAAAACTATTAGGAGCAACTCAATTTTCAATTAAAAATAAAAAATTTATAAAAGCACAATAAAAGTAGAAATAAGTTTTATTAGGTATAAATCTTAAAAACGTAAAAAAACTAATAAAATAATCAAAATAAAAATAAAAATAAAAAGTAATCCATAAGTAATCCATATAAGAATTAAGTGATTATTGTTAAAAAAAAATTCGTAGCTTTTAAGTATTAAATCTAAATGTAATAAGCAATTTTTTGTCAAAGTGACTGGCGCAATAATAATAAGATTACGCTTGCAGCGCTAGGATATTAAATCAATAAAAATTAAATTAAAATGTCAAAAAATCTTGTTTCATATGAAATTTTTGTTTTGGACAACTTTTTGTTGCTGAGTAACTAGCCCTACGAATAGCTACTACTGGCAAAGCTTCAGCTACTTTCCCGTCAATCCTGTAATGGAGGCTTTATTTGGTCTTTAACTTCTTCTGCATCAATAGGCGAAATTTGAGAAGCAGGACCAGAGGGAACATCTTTAAAAACTTTTGTAGCAGCAGTCTCTTCATCTGTGACCAATTCAAAAGTCTTAAATCTTTCTTCCAAAGAATCAGCGAATTCCTTAGCTATTTCATCATCTTTATTTGCCCAGTACTCTCCGATCGAAGCAAGGGAAACTTCTGGAAAGTCTGCCGTTTAAGGCCGCGAGTGCATTTCCACAGCTCGAAGCCTCAATCAGCATCCGATCGATAGCACTAAGTTTTCGGACGACAAATTCGGACTTAGCACTATAACCTTTTAATAATGTACCAGCTCTTTTAAATATTTCTATGTCTTGTGGATGACGCGTTTGCATCCAGCGTCGCCGGAGTGATCTCTTCTGCCTAACCAGCGTCGTTACTCTGGTGTTTATCAGTGGATGCGGCAGCGGCAGATTGAATTTTAGAGTCAGGTCACTAACAGCTGTATCAATATCCAGAGGACAGTTCAGATCAGCAGATTCATCATTCTCAATAAGGATTGTAAGATAATTCTTAAAACGTCCAATGTTAGCCCGACGAGACAGCGGCCTTGGTGCTGTAAGTTCGGTGAAGTAGAAGCGCATAAAAGTATTTCAAGTGGAATGTGATCAGACTAAGTTCATGAGATTCATGTACAGTCAGAAAGTTGGACGAGATACCCTTATAAATAGCAAAACCAATTTTTGGAATTCGCCTTGCATCAAAGGAAAAGTGAGTTTGTCCTCCTGTAGCTAAGACTTGCAGACTTGAAGACGTAATATGATCTAAACGCTGAACACCTCTTGGTGAAGTGCGGCTCCAAAATTGATTGTGAGCATTCCAGTCTCCAGCTATGATAAAACGGTTTGAAAATTCGCTGAAAAGTTGTCCAAAATCTTGAGCAGTCCATAAAAGGAGGGGAGGCATTGAATAGAAGCAATCACGATGTCTCCCCAGTCCGTGCTTAAGGTAATTGCAGAAGTTTGACATTTTATAGTAGAGTTTGTACTGTAAGGGGAGTACTGTAAGTGAGAGCGAATTAAAATAGTAGCACCTCCTCGAAGACGGTCAGAGGGATGATTGGTCGTCAATAAATCATATACAAAAATCATAAAATGTGAGCGGCTGTTGAAATGTGTTTCGTTAATTAGCAACACTTCAATTGAATTAGAGGTATGATAGTGCTCTAACTCGAAACTTTTGCCAGTGAGACCATTGGCGTTCCAAAATGAGAAACGAATGCCTAAACTAGACATGTGTCTTAGACGCATCAGAAGGCGAACTGCCGGTAAACTGCTTCATAAGAAGCTCCATCATTTTCATCATCATTGACACCATCTGGTCAATACGGGAGATAAGTATTTCAAAGCCAGCACTAGGCGGAGAAGGCTCAGGAACGCGTTGCATTGACTTGGAAGTGCTAGATCCAGCAGACGGGGAAGGTAAAGCTGGGCCCCAAGTCCTTTGAGTAGGAAGAGGGGCAGGTACAAATTTAATTGATTGTTGTTTTTTGATTGTTCCAGATAGGCGACAAGCAATTGCTTCTAGAAAAGCTGGACATTTGCGGTAGCCTGCACTGTAGTTAGAACCGCAACTAATGCACTTAAATTGATCCTTAGACGTAGCAGGCCAAACAGGGCTTCGAGACTCATGATCATTTTGCACGTTTGGGGGGCACGAAACAGTATGTTTATGTGTGTCCAAAATTCTGGCACTTATAACACCTAATAACTTCACCTCGGCGTTCAGGAGGGACGATAGTAATTAACTGATAAGCCAATGACTTAATGTCGTAGACTTTGACATTATTTGGCGATGACTCTAGCTCAACAAGGAAAATACTGGGTCTGTGGCCATTGTTCTTACCCAGCGGCGCCTAAATCTGCCTTAATACTTCAGGATCCGTAGATGAATGTAGGCCTTTGACGAATTTAACGGAATATTATTACTTTACAAGAGATGTTAAACTATCTTGTATGTATCACCGTCGAAAGGAGATACCCTCACTGTAGCAGCTCCAGTAATCTTAAATCTTATATTGTTTGTGGCAGCCTTGATCAGATTCATAAGTTGCTTGACATCAGTAACACCCTTTATCACAAAGGCGGGCGGACGTGGTTCAGATTTAGGTGCTTTAGTCGAAGAAATAGGTGTACCAGAAATACCCTTTGAATTTTGGGAAATTCCACCACTATCGCTAGAAATTATTGTACTCTTACTCTCACAGGGGGCTGGCGGAAGTTTAGGGGCTACGATGGAGGTGTCCATACGATCATTAGGGAGTGGGTTTTCAATGTAGCAGGGAGAAAGAAGGGTTTCCGACCCTATAAAGTATATATATTTTTGATCAGGATCACTAGCCGAGTCGATCTAGCCATTTCTGTCTGTCCGCATGAACGCTGAGAATTCGGAAACTACAAAAGCTAGAAGGTTGGGATTAATCAAACATATTCTTGGGCTTCAGACGCAGAGCAAGATTGTTTCATCCATGCGCCACGCCCACTCGTACGCCCACAATAGCTTTAAAGGACTTTTCAAACAGTCTGGCGCCCACATCTTTACAGATTTTGTTAATTAAATGCCATTTTGTTGTGTTTATTAATATTTATCGAAATGTAAAAGAAACTTTTAAAATCGGACAATCCATTAAAAAGTTATGAGCAACAAATGAAATGGCCACTAGATGGCGACTGCGTATCTCTATCTCCCTCGCACTCCCTCTAGCTGAATAACGGGTATCTGATAGTCAAAATTCTCGACTATAGCGTTCTCTCTTGATTTTTTTAATATTAACATTAACATTCATGTTGAATGATTCAACATACCTACAAATTAAAAAAAAAATTGTTTTTTAATTTAATCGCTCGTCCGGCTGATTCTTGAGTGTGGATCACCCGTCTGGAGTCCCCAATACGGAATTCATATTGACCGTATCAAATCCGTACAAAAGAACTTTTTACTTTTTGCCTTAAGGCGCCTAAACTGGGATGCAAACCGCATTTTACCTTCTTATTCTAGTAGATTACTCCCAATTATCTTACCCTCCCTAACCAACCGTAGAACGATGCTTGGAACTGTCTTCATTTATAACCTTATTCGAGGTGAAATCGATAGCCCCGACTTGGTTGGACGACTTAACTTTTTTGTTCCAAGTAGATTAACTAGAAATTACATTCCCTTAATTTTAAATCACTGTAGATCTATCTATGACATGCAAGAACCTTTCAGAGTACTATGTTCTGACTACAATAGACTTTATCCTATTATATCAAATTCTGACTCTCTGCCTCTCCTAAAACGATTAATATTAAATTTCCTAGCACAGAATTAGCTCCTACTTTTTTTTCCTCGAACTATATCTTTATTTTCTACATCGCGTCTATCATCTCGCGAATCGCGCCGTACGATACACGGCAGCGCCCCTCGGTCGGTTGGGCCGTGGGACACCGCGCGAAAAAAAAACAAAAAAAAAATGTTATAAAAAATTTATTTTATAAAAATAAGTAGGTAAAGCGTAAATCCCTACTTGCTGCGACGGACAGTGGCGTCTTTTGACTTTTTTTTTTGAGACAGGGAATACGCTTTACAGAAGCGTAAGGGAAAAGGGGCATGAATAGTAAGAAAAGTTTGGTTAGACATATCAGTTATAAATGAGAATGAGACTGGTATCATCGGAAAGGCTGTTCTTTTGGCTATAACTTTTTCCTAAATCATTTTGAAGTCAATTGCAAAGCCTTCGAGGAACGTTTCAAAATGTCAAAATAATTTTTTTAATTATTCTTGTCCCAGTACTGGGGTAAAAATAATGAAAAACTTACTTGCGCTGGTAACAGGTAAACAAGGTAAAAAAAATAATTTGTTTAACTATTTTTTTAACACTAATACATCGATCTAAAATGGAGTACATTTATTTGTTATGTAACAGCTAGAAGGAAGCATTTCCGACCCTATAATGTATATATAATCTTGATTAGAATCACTACTGGAGTCGATCTAGCCATGTCCGTCTGTCTGTCTGTCCGTGTGAACACTGAGATCTCGGAAACTATAAGAGCTAGAGAGTTGGGACTACCACCACGTATTCTTAGGCCTCCTACGCAGCGCAAGTTTGTTTCACGCCCCCTCTAACGCTCACAATCGCTTTAAGCGATTTTAAAAGGTGTCTGGCGCTCACACCTTTAAAGATTTCGGTAAAGTAAAAATTCAGTTTTATTGTGTTTAACAATGCCTATCGATTTTTTAAATCGGACCATTCGTTAAAAAGTTATGCACGATCAAAGTTTTTAACCTTAAATATTTTTTTAAAAGTCCCAAAATCGGATTTTTTAGCTTAAAAACGCATTTTTGACTTTGAAAGATAAAAAAATACTTAAAAATAAAAAATTAAAAATCGAGATTCCCGGGGGCGGGCTCTTTCAATTCTGAATCGAAATGTAAAATTAAAATGGATATCCGCTACTTTTTGGCGGAGATACTGCGAACACCGCAAAGCGCCGTTTTTAATAGTGTTTAAACAATCGCTTAGCCACCGATATATTAGCCGATAATATCGGCTATAAATATTAGTGGATGTTAATAAAATGACACTTATACAAATATACAAAAGGTTTAAATTAAATCCATCTAACCAGTTTTTATAGAAAAAATCGCAAAGTTAGTTGATTTTTTGATGCCAGAGACCCTACTCCCCCTTAAGGCTCCCATAGGAATAATCAAAAAAATATAAGAAAATTAAAAACCACATTTTTAATAGGCAATAATATTAGGTTGTCAAAAAAGTCTTGCGGTATTTTCGTTAGTTGGCGCTGAAAGCGCGTAGTTCTTGTTTTATTCGTCGCATCTGGTCATAATATACCTTTTTGGAAAGCTCATTTCACGCGCTAACACGTGTTTAATTGATTGTCTTTTCTTTTAAGTCGTTCATTTCTTTTAAGTTATAGCGTCGCAATCATGGAGCCAAATAAAGAGAAAATTCGGCATATTTTATAGTACTACTACGATAAAGGCAAAAATGCATCTCAAGCCGCCAATAAAATTTGTGCAGTTTATGGATCGATACAGTTTCCATTTCCACCGCACAACGATGGTTTCAACGTTTTCGTTCTGGTGCAGAGGTGGTCAAAGAAGGAAGGCCTGTCGTAGAAAATTGCGATAAAACCGGCATAGTAGTAGCCGTAGCATCGGTCAAGAGCTTGGCTTAAGTCATCAAGCCGTTATAAACCATTTGAAGAAGCTTTGAGTCACTTTAAAGCTCGATGTAAAAAAAGAAGAGAATAATATAATAAAAATACCGCAGGACTTTTTTGACAACCCATAATATATTTGGAATCCCTGGAACTGCACCGCTCGAGTGAGCATTAAACTTTATTTTATCTGCAAGTGTATATAAATATATTTATATATAATCGGCCAGCCAAAGCTAGCTTCCTTTCTTGTTGTAAATGTTCTATTCGGCAAAAAGTGAACGCTTTTATCAGGATGTGTTCATTTTTTTTTATTTTAAATTTTTTAAGACTGTCAAAAAACGTCAAATGGAGTGTTAAATAAATAATTGTTTTATTTAATAGTTTACAAAATGACTTTTTTACTTTTCGGTATTCAGAAATTTTCAAAAGACAATTTTAAACAATGTTAATCGATGAGAAAACACGAAATCCATAAGGATCCCATAAGAGTGAGCGAGTAGCACTACTTGATGTGACGTGTTTTTATAGAATAAATAAATAAAACAAGAGAGAACGCTTTAGTCGGATGCCCCGACTATCTGATACCCGTTACTCAGCTAAAGGGAGTGCGAGGGAGAGGGAGATATAAAACTTTGATCGCGCATAACTTTTTAACTAATGGTCCGATTTGAAAAATTTCTTTGTTTCGATAGGTATTGATAAACACAATAAAACTGCATTTTTACTTTACCGAAATCTTTAAAGGTGTGGGCGCCAGACACCGTTTAAAATCGTTTAAGGCGATTGTGGGCGTTAGAGGGGGCGTGGCTCTCGGCTGAAACAAATTTGCGCTGCGTAGGAAGCCCAAGAATATGTGTGGGTAATCCCAACCTTCTATCTTTTGTAGTTTCCGAGATCTCAGCGTTCATACAGACGGACAGACAGACAGATAGACAGACAGACGGACAGACAGACATGGATAGATCGACTTGGCTAGTGACACTGATCAAGTATGTATACACTTTATAGGGTCGGAAATGCTTCCTTCTAGGTGTACTTTTGCACGAATACAATATACCTTTTACTCAACGAGTAACGGGTATAAAAATTCGAAATCTTAAGAAGA
Source organism: Drosophila lutescens (assembly GCA_037075285.1). Taxonomy (NCBI): domain Eukaryota; kingdom Metazoa; phylum Arthropoda; class Insecta; order Diptera; family Drosophilidae; genus Drosophila; species Drosophila lutescens. The sequence continues at coordinate 25,019 of JBAMCF010001106.1, forward strand.
AACTATGACTCTAACTTTTAACAAAAACCCATTTTCACTAATTAACTTGCGCATATATTAAAATAAAATAAAGTGTTTTTTGTTTTTGTGTGGGCCGTTCCTAAATTATTTTTTGAATACCTTATATTTTTTTATTTCAAAGAAATTGTTTTTTAAAAGAGAGGTTTTATCACTATGGACGGCAGTCCATGTAGTGACGAAGCGCACCAGGAGAGTGTGCGAAGGCGACTACTATTATATAGCCGCAAAATTGAAAATCTGCTGTGATAGTCCGATCGTAATGAGTAATACACCAATCGAAAGGTATTGCAAAAACTTAAAGGATTGCATACCAAGACTTTAAGAAAATCAATTGGCTTGGGAGAGAGAGCGGTGAAAGTGAAAAAGTGCAAATTTCGAAATTTGGAGCTGTTGGGGCCGGTGGGGATAAATGCCCCCTCGCAATGTTTTAGTTGTGTTCTTATTGAAAATACCCGTCGAATGAGGGGTCATACGATAAAATCCGACGCTCCGTTCAAAAGTTATAGCCAAAATAAGATTTTCTTATTCTTCCCAAAATGAAAATTTAATTCTGTTTGTCAGTTTGTCCCCTTGTCCACTTGTCCAAAATATGTTTTTTAAGTTCTGAAAATTTGATATGACGTTCATCACATCGATATAAAAAACTGTTGTTCTACCACTTTTGGAAAAACCCGCTAGCTTAGCGGGAAAACAGCTATAAATAGCTAAAATTCGGAAAGCCGTAACTTCTATACTACTAAAGCTACAGACTTGTGCTCGTTTGAAAGGCATTTTTAAATGCTATAAACGCCTTCTATATGCAATTTGTGTAAATGTAATAGTTAAAAAGATATAAACAAAAGAACATTTTTTTTTAACTTTTTTTAAAGCTTTTTTTTAAATTTTCTCAAAAACGGCTCTAACGATTTTCCTTACAACTTTAAACTGTATAGCCCTTAAGATTCCTTAAATTTTGGTATATAACACATTACTGTAAAAATACACGTTTAAAAGATATTAAGAAACGAAAATAGCCACTTTTGCCAGCTCATAACAATTAATGCTGCCCAAGGGCCGTTCATTTACAAGCCGAACAGATTTGGCCAAAAAAAATTTTACATTTTTGATTTGCCTGAAACTTTTTTTACATGTTCTATTCGGAAAATGAGCAATCATTGAAAATCTTTATCTCCGGGTATATGAATCCGCGTGACTTCATGTCTTTTGCATTAATTCCTCTAAAACCTCTTCTTAAAAAAAAAAGTTTTTAGTTTCTTAAAAATAAAAGCAAATTAAGATTCTAAAAAATTTTGTATTAAATTTTTTTTTTTACAATCGGTTTTTGTAAACAGTTGGAGCCATTTTTAGTTTTTTAAAATATCGAATTTTTTTTAACAAGGCCTCTGCTTTTTTCTATGAAAACACGTCGCAGCAAGTAGGGCTACTCTCTCACTCGTATCGGATCCTTATGGAATTCATGTTTTCTCATCGTTTACTAGTCCTTTAACAATTTTTAATGATTAAAAGTTAAGTTTTTTAACAATTTCTGAATGACAAAAAGTATTTTTTTATGTGTATGTGCATATCCAAACTGTATTTTAGGGTCAAGGAATCGTTAAAATTGTTTTAAACCGTTCCATTAATGCAATTCTTAAATAAATAATTAAATTTAAATGTACCAATATATTAGCTCCTATGAGAGCAAAAGTAAACAATACAAAACATCTGATATCAAATAAAAACACCTCTTAACGAGGTAAAAAACTAGTGACGATCGCACCTTCAACGTACAAAAGTTCTGATATCAACATTTGTGACGAAAAATTATTACACTCGTCATTAAATACACTTTCTAAAATTTTCTCATTCGGCACGCTGCAATGCAAGGTGCGATCGTCACTAGTTTTTTACCTCGTTAAGAGGTGTTTTTATTTGATTGGAATTAATACAAAAGACACACAAGTTAATGGTATTACTACAACCATAGACATATATTTTCAAACAGAGGGTACTTTTTCATATTTGACTTTTTTTTGACAAACTTTAAAAATTCTAATTACAAAAAATTATTTTATCTCTGCCAAGTCCTGATATATTAACGTGTTTATTTATTTGCCGAAAAGAATATGTAAAAACAGTTTCAAGCAAATCAAAATTATGAAAAAATATTTTTTGCGAAATCCGTTCGGCTTGTAAAAGAGCGGCCCAAATATAGTTCAATATAAATCTCTACTGCCACCCTTTAATTTTGTCGAATAAATAGATAGATTGAGTTTATTGTGAGCTACAGGTCGGCACACTTTGAAAATGTCGATGTCGAAAATGTTTTTCCGAGTTCTTAAGATATAATCAGGTTTCTTACAGTCATAAATGGATACAAAATTTCACATTTTCAAATTCAATTCACAATATCCTAAATGTATCCCATTCATTTATCCAACATTATTAAAGGGTGATATTATGGCTGTAAGTTAAGACAGATTTCACCTAAATTGGTCGAGCGCAACTGGAGATATAAAAAAAAACGTACATACCAAAAAGAAATGTCTTAAACAAATCTTTTAAGGAAAATGTATCAATTAACAAATTTGTTGACTACTTTTTGTAATCTAGGGCTCCAACTCAACCAGGAACTACCGTCATCCTTCGTGTTATAGTTTGGCTGTAATCTAGTGTTATATAAACTTTCAACAGGCTGCATTGATGTCAGGAATCATATCTTACTTTTATATTTAGATGGCTCATACCAAATTCCAATGCGAATTTAAAAGTTTTTGAATGTGAACGATTAGATTCGTTATAGATTAACGAATATTTAAATTTCTTCATTTACAGTACCGTGTTAAATTGGTGTTATTTTGTGCTGCACTTTAATCTCCTATCCATATACATCGACATTGCTCCGAAATGAGGCTCAGCAGCAATGCTGTTGCTGTGACTGCTTTTGTAGGCGGCAACATTCGGTTGTATATAAAACCGTTAACACACTTTCACCAATGCAAACGAATTGTTTGATAACATTTTTTAATATGACAACAATAAAAATGAATGATGTTAAAACAATGCGCTCGAAAAATACCCTGCCCACATTTACAACGTCGCGACACTTTTAACCAACTGATCTCATTAGCACATTGACTCTTAGCCCGATAAAACAAAGCAAATCAACAAGCAACAAGGCTTTTCACTTTTTTTTCACACTAAAGCTCTTGTCTCGACAAAGTTTCACCGCGGGTTAACTGAGACAAACTGAACGTTGAGTTAGCTTTTTGGCTCGGTTAAACGTGCCAACGAGAGACCGGTGCTACAGCAATATATGCATACAACGAGTTTAGGTTACGTTTCAGTAACTTTGGTTTGACGACACTGCATCTGCTCTGTAATATTTTTTTGTACAACTCTGAAACAGTTTACTTAGCTTAGGGGAGTAAACTTAAAAAAATGTCCAAAGGCCTGAATTTAAAAAAAATGTTCTGCTCTTTAAACAAGGAACAAGTGTTCTGAGGATTAACATTGAATGAAAACAAGAAAGGAAGCTAGCTTCGGCCAGCCGAAGCTTATATACCCTTGCAGATAAAAGAAATACCTTTTTAAGTTGTCAGAAATCAAAACGCCTACTTCCTGCAAAGTTACAATGAATTTTCTTATATTTGTTTGATTATTCGTATGGGAGCCTTAAGATATAGTGGTCCGATCCGGCTCGCTCCGACATATGTACTACCTGCTATAGAAAAAAGACTTTTGGGAGTTTCATTGCGATAGCTTTAAAACTGAGAGACTAGTTCGCATAGAAACGGACAGACGGACATGGCTAGATGGACTCGGCTATTGGTGCTGATCAAGAATATATATACTTTAAGTGGTCCTTCACTGCGTTACAATATCTAACTGAAATTATAATACCCTCTGCAAGGGTATAAACAGGAATCTAACTTTTTCAAGCCTAAGTTTATATACCCTTGCATATATGATTATAAATATTTTTTTTACATAAGGGTGTCACAGAAATCTCTTTCAACCAACTGTTTTAAAATTAAGTTGACGATTTAAAACCAACTAAATAGTTGAAATAAACAAATTAATTCTAAAATCAGATCAAATTTACTCCGAACTGAATAGTTTCCGTGACACCGACGGTTTCAGTGACACCGACGGTTTCAGTGACACCCCTGACAGAAAACGTATATTCAGTACAAATGCGTCAGATTTTGATTTTGATTTTTTTTTTTAGCTAACTCGATTTCCAATTCGTGTTACTCGACCCCAAAACTAAAACTAACCTGCAGGAAAAATGCGAACTAGTCTGAAAAACAACTAGTGATACAACTAATATAATGCAACCGAAATTTTTCTGGATACATTTGGACTACACAGGGTCTAGAAAATTTGTGCTAGTCGAAAAAATGAATAGTACACAATTAGAAAAAAAGCAACGTGTCTCAGACTGGTACTTTTCTGACATAAAAACCTTAAAAATATTTAACTGGTAGAACAAATACATGTTAAAGTTTAGTTTAAAGACAACTGGAATTTAACTAGTTGCAATTGGAACACATATGATCCAAAAATATAGCCTAGAGTGTAAATGTCTTGGGCAATTTAACACAAAACAAATCAAACTGACTAGGTCCTCGGTTCAATCCCCAGTCTTTCTAAATTATTTTTTTGTTTGCTAGGTGATGCTTTAGTTTTATTTTAAACTTAGTTTAATCTGTCCGGGGCAATATATATGTGAAAAATCACTATATTGAATTATGTCACACTATAATTCATAAACCTTGTTAGGGCATTACAACATGTGATGCGTGTATGGCTCAATCAGTTAGTGTGTCTACAAATCCAAAGGTCCCCGGTTCAAGTCCTAGAGAGGGCGACTTGCCTCAAAAAAAGTAAGTTTGTTTTAATTCCATTTAATTATCATTTACCGTATTCGATTACATAATAATTATCAGAATTCCTCTAAGGACCGCGCCTATTAATTGGCTACTAAATTAGGAGAGCGTCAAGTTAGGCATCGTCAAGTACTAGTGAAATCCAACAACTTGACGGCTTAGAGATATATTTCTATTTTTTTCGAGAAAATAATTTGTTTTAGTGTAGCATAACAGCTGTAACCGTAAATTGGGTAACAGTCACTAGTGCAAAACAAGAGAGAACGCTATAGTCGGGTGCCCCGACAATCAGATACCCGTTACTCAGGTAAAGGGAGTGCGAGGGAGATGGAGATAGAAACTTTGAACACGCATAACTTTTTAACGAATGGTCCGATTTGAAAAATTTCTTCTACATTTCGATAGGTATTGATAAACACAATAAAACTGCATTTTTACTTTTCCGAAATATTGAAATTTTAAAAATCGTATATAAGCGATTGTGGGCGTTAGAGGGGGCGTGGCACCCTTTTGAAACAAACTTGCGCTGCGTAGGAACTCCTAGAATCTGCATGCAAAACGCCAATCCTCTAGCTTTTATAGTTTCCGAGATCTCAGCGTTCATACAGACAGACAGACGGACAGACAGACGGACAGACAGACGGACAGACAGACGGACAGACGGACATGGCTAGATCGACTCGGCTAGTGATCTTGATCAAGAATATATATACTTTATTTATACTTTTACTCTACGAGTAACGGGTATAACTAGTAGCAAATGGACTAGTTGTTTCCGATGACAAGCATATGAAAAATGGACCACTTCGTTACAAGGAAATGGACATAACTTGAACTAGTTAACTTTCCTGACCCAACTAGTATTTTACTGGTCCAAAACTGATTCCGTTTCCTGCAGGATAGGATTTCGTAAAATATTCATAAATATTCAATCAATAATAGAAATAATAATAATACTGATGAAGAAATTAAAAAAAAAATTAAAGAGTAATGCCACGGTCAAATTAATTGATCAATCCTTTTAAGGATTCCCATTAACTTCCATAGAAATCAAATATTTGTTTTTTACACTTTCAAACCTTTCCTATGAAAAGCCATCACCAACGTAGATAATTTTGTTCAAATAATTTAATCGTCTGACCGTGGCTTAACTCAGTACGTGTGGAGATTATGCTAAGCGGGAAGGCAAAAAACAAGTGAATTTTTGGTTGCATTTAACAGCCAAAGATCCACATAGAAACCTCATTTACCCCTCACCCCCGTGTACTTCGAAACCAGAGAGAGCAAAAATATGAGGGCTGAATGAGGTCTTGTCCATTCCGCTTGTATGGAGAATCCTCATGAAAATTAAATATTTTCTCATGTATTTTCCCGCTGGGTAATGCCTCATTACCCAGCAAGCATTTTGTATGTGATTTCTAGATGATAAAAACGATTGACCGCTATATTGCATTCGGATCGCTTAAGTGACTCCTATTAATTCTCATTACCTCTCATTTCTTCTCGACGGGAGTAACCTCGGCTATCCAAATGCGATATCACCGGAGTCCCTTCTGGATGAATCTAAAAGAACCTTTCCCATGCACTATGGGAAAAAATGCATTTTTTTTGGCATAAACTCTAGTTATACCCGTTATTCGCCGTTACTAGGCGAGTCGATCAAGCCAGGTCCGTCTGTCCGTCTGAATGCTAAGATATCGGAAAGTACAAAAGCTAGAAAGTTGGGATTACCCACAGATATTCTTGCGCTTCCTACCCAGCGCAAGTTTGTTTCAGCCGAGGGCCACGCCCCCTCTAGCGCCTACAATCGCCCTTAACGATTTTAAAAAGTGTCTGGCGACACACACCTTTAAATATTTCGGTAAATTAAAAATGCAGTTTTATTGTGTTTATCAATACCTATCGAAATTTTTCAAATCGGATCAAAAAGTTATGCGCGATCAAAGTTTTATATCTCCATCTCGCTCGCACTCCCTTTAGCTGAGTAACGGGTATCTGATAGTCGGTGCACCCGACTAAAGCGTTCTCTTTCGTTTTAAAGATAGGTTCTTGAAAATTGTAATATATATATATATTTTTTTTTTATTTATTTTAAATATTAACTGCTAAGGTTCGTGTTGAGCGTAGTTAGACCTACATATTAGCAAGCGCAAAGGTCGAAACGTACGTGTAAATCTTGAAGGAGCCGTGAGATTAATATAGGAAAGGAGAGTTTGTGAATCAACTAAACCGAGAAGAAGCTTATGAACAAACATAACGCCATTACAAATTCGTCGATGATATAAAGAAGGCATGTCCATTAATTTTAGCCTACTTCGGTAAGGTGGCAATAATCTACCAGAGTCCCAATTTAAATTACGCAATGCAAAAATTAGAAATTGCTTTTGAACAGATTCAATAATAACCTGTTGTTCCATGTATTGTGGGCTCCAAACACAAGAACAATACTCCAAAATCGGACGCACTAACGATACATACAGAGTCTTGGTAGTAAACGGGTCATCAAATTCCTTGGACCATCGTTTTATAAATGCTAAGACACCCTTGGCCTTGTTTACCATGGCTGCAATATGATTATTGAAACACAGTTTGTGATCAAAAAGAACACCAAGGTCATTTGTCACAGAAATTCGATCAAGGGTATGATTTCCAAGGGGATATGAGATGAAGATGAGGAGAGGAACGGTGAAAAGTCATAACTTTACATTTTGTATGGTTTAAAAAAAGAATATTATTTTGGCACCAATTCTGGAATTCATCAAGGTCGAGCTGAAGGCGCGTGTGCAGATACCAGTCAGAATAGGACAAACAGATTTTTACGTCGTTAGCATACATGAGGATGGAGGAGTTTAAAATTACTTGAGGAAGTTCATTTATAAAAAGTATGAAAAGTAATGGACCCAGGTGGCTCCCTTGTGGAACACCAGAAGTTACATTGACAACATTTGAAAACACATCGTTAAACAAAACACGTTGTGTACGGTTCGACAAGTAAGACGCAATCCATTTAAAAGATTTGGAGGAAATCCCAAATGCGAAAGCTTAAGCAGAAGTAGCGAATGGTTTACCGAATCAAAAGCCTTGCTAAAGTCGGTTAAAATTACGTCGGTTTGCAAGCGGTTTTGAAAAACCTCGATTAATGAGAGAAGAAAACTCGAGAAGATTAGTCGTGGTTGACCGATGTTTAAAGAAACCATGCTGAGATGGAGATATAAGACTGCTGCAGAGGTGTTGCATGATCGTGAGGTGCGTGATCAGGTGTTCGAGCAGTTTGGGAATAGCCGAAAGCTTTGCAATGCCTCGGTAATTTTCAATGTCAGACCTTGAACCTTTTTTGTGCAGAGGAATAATGTAGGATTCATTACAAATCACGGGCATGCAGTATTGGTTCAGAGATAGATTAAAAAAATGTGTGATAGTGCGTGCAAGATTTTGGGCACATTGTTTCAAGATGCAGCTTGGAACCATATCGGGACCTACTGCAAATGAATTGTCAATTGAAGACAACCCATCAAGAACATCACCTTCCGTGAAAGATGCCGGAAAAATATTGTTCGCATGAGGTAGGTTATAAGGATACGGACAACGGGGAACATAGAGTTGTGTAGAGATAGTTGACTGGAAGAAAGAAGCAAATAAGTTTGATCTACCAAGATTAGATGATTCAGCACTATTAAGATAACGGAGGGACGAAATATATACATATATATATAATTTAGTTTTTTCCATAGTCGCCTTCGCACACTCTCCTGGTGCGCTTCGTCACTACGTGGACTGCCGTCCACAGTGATTGATTAATTCCTGCAGAAAGACAGTAATAGACAGTCTTTAACACCAAAAAATCGATTTTTTCTATAAAAACTGGTTGGATGGATTTAATAGAAACCTTCTGTATATTATTAGGTGTCATTTAAATAACATCCACTAATTTGTATGGCCGATACTATCGGCTAATGTGTCGGTGGCAAAGCGATTCCTGGAACACTATTAAAAAAAGGCGTTTTGCGTTGTTCACTGTACCTCCGCTAAAAATGATCAGATTTCCATTTTGTTTTTACATTTCGCTTAAGAACTAAAAAAAACCCGCCCCTGGGAAAACCTTTTTTTAATTTTTTATTTTTGAGAATTTTTTTCGATATTCTAAAGTCAAAAATGCGTTTTTCACCTAAAAAATTTGACTTACAAAAAAATTTTAAGTTAAAAAAAAACGCTTCCCAGGGGGCGGGTTTTTTGTTATGCAGAAAAATGTGCGACATATTTGAAAACGATCGGTTAAGCCGTTTAGAAATGCCGATGAACACGGACTTTCAAAACGTGGTTTCGAGAAAAACGCACTTAAAGATGCACTTACGTACCTAAAGTCTTAGAGGTTAGGGTACTAGTTATACCCGTTACTCGTAGAGTAAAAGGGTATATATTGTATTCGTGCAAAAGTATGTATCAGGGAGAAGGAAGCGTTTCCGACCCTATAAAGTATATATATTCTTGATCAGGATCACTAGCCGAGTCGATCTAGCAATGTCCGTCTGTCTGTCCGTATGAACGCTGAGATCTCGGAAACTACAAAAGCTAGAAGGTTGATATTTCACACACATATTCTTGGGCTTCCTACGCAGCGCAAGTTTGTTTCATCGAGGTGCCACGCCCCCCCTAACGCCCACAATAGCCATAAATGATTTTCGAAATGTAGAACACATTTTTCAAATCGGACCATTTATTAAAAAATTATACGCAATCAAAATTGTTTATATATCTATCTCCCTCGCACTCCCTTTAGCTGAGTTACGATTATTAGATAGTCGGGACACCAACCCGAGTACAGCGTTCGCACTCCCTTTAGCTGAGTGACGGGTATTAGATAGTCGGGACACCAACCCGACTATAGCGTTCGCACTTGGTTTAGCATAACTTCAAACTTTTTTATAATCTTAAGATGTTAAAATTTTTTTTTAAAAAATCTATTTTTTTTGTTTGCAAGACCCTTAATGAATGGTCCGATTTGAAAAATGTCTTCTGCATTTCGATAGGTATTAATAAATAATACTATACTATACTATACTATAAAATTGCATATATACATTTTTAAAATGTTAAAAGATGTGGCCGCCAGACACATTTTTAAATCGTTTATGGCGATTGTGGGCGTTAGGGGGGCGTGGCACCTCGATGAAACAAACTTGCGCTGCGTAGGAAGCCCAAGAATCTACATTATTAATAACAACTTTCAAGCTTTTATAGTTTCTGAGATCTCAGCGTTCATACAGACGGACAGACGGACGGACAGACAGACATGGCTAGATCGACTCGCCTAGTGATTCTGATCAAGAATATATATACTTTATGGGGTCGGAAACGCTTCCTTCTAGCTGTTACATACTTTTGCACGAATACTATATACCCTTTTATGCCGTCTCCTCACTGATGTACATTTTGTAGTATTTTTTCAGTATTCACAAAAATGATATTTCCTGTCCGCAGCAAATACAGCATTTAGCATTCAGCATTTATCATTTCGAAAACAGATGTGCTTTGTTTTAAAATTCAAAATATTCAAAGCCAACAAAATTTATATGATTTTTGCTATGTGTTTTCCGCTGAAAATTAAAAAAAAAATTTAAAAAAATTTCAAAACCTGAAATATGGGCATAATTTCTTAAATACTACTATCCGCAAGCAGGAGATTTGAACAATCAAATGTATTGACCATGGACAATAAAGATAAGAATGTTCTTTTAAGCTTTTGCTTGCATTATTTATTGCATTATCTTTATTGTTTATTATTTAAGCTATGCATGCACATTCGATATTTTCTTGGGATCATTTTATTGTTAATTTTGCAATCCTTCGGTTGTCTTCGTGCAATAATCGATATGGTGGTTTGTTGTCTCTTACATCCTGTGACAAAACTGAGGGACAAAAGATTGGTCAGCTTTTGTTACCTGCAGTTACCCGCAATTTTTTTTCTGCAGAGAAATCATCTATAGTGGGCCTTGATTATTTCGAAAATCTTGCGATGGTCGTTTTGTCGATAGTCAAAAAATACTGAGATATTTGGTATTTTTGGCACGAGAATATCGAAATGTAGTAGCATTTATTGTCGAATTCTCTTTTTTCCCACCTCTAGAACTACTTGAAAATATATGGGAAAAATGTAACATATACCAAAAAATGTCAAAATGCTACATTCAGCTCTGGTGAGGAAACGGCGTTACTCTACGAGTAACGGGTTCAAAAATAAACAAAGGCTGAAAGTATCTCCTTTGCTGACTAATTTAATAATACCATATAAGGTGATGCAGAACCCAAGTTCAAGTTTTTTTTCGGAGGTGGTACGTCTGCATTCGGTTTATAGGACTGTGTAAAAAACTTAGACAATTGGTACAGAAAAGCCGTGTTGTCCAATAGAGTTTTATTTCAAGCAAAAAAAATAAAAATCAACAATAATTATTATTTTTATACCCTTTACGCGTAGAGTAACAGGGTATGGTATTGTATTCGTGCAAAAGTATGTAACAGGGAGAAGGAAGCGATTACGACCCTATAAAGTATATATATTATTAGCAGGGTCGGGTGAAAGTTAAGCATACATTTATATTTGCTACTTATTTTAAATTTAAAAAATTCCTTATATTTAGCTTATTAGCCGAGAAAAGATTTTATCATAACATTTTTCCTTTATTTCCGCAAAAACAACATTATATTGTCCTATGCAAACTACTTAAGAAATATGAAAAAAACTTGCGAAAAAATTCCTAAAATTCCTATTGCTTGCGTATGTTATCAGCTGCACAGAACAGAAACAAACAAATTCATTTTTCGATACCAATACTTACACTAATTTTCTTCACAACATTAGGACTTTGTCCAAAACATATTGTTTTAATATGGAATGTCACACAGGGTTGAGCATGCCATTAAATTCCAAATCGATTAGCGTGTAAAACTAGAAAAAAAAACTTGTTTTCTTAAAAAAAAATAGAACAACAATTTGCTAAAAGATTTACATAGCTCTCCAATAACCAATATGATAATTTTGGTTAAGATTTAAGAAATTAGATTGAATATTTTTTAACGAAAAGGTAAATAAAAACCAAATACTCTTGGCGATTTAACTAACGGGGTTTTTTTGAAGGTATCCACAGAAGACAACTCTTATAAGGGAAACCAATATTTATGCGAAGCAATGTTTTGCTTTGTGTATTTGACTAATTTAAGAAAAGGCATCAAGAAAAGCAATTCGATATTACTGCATTTTACCATTGATATTTTGTTTCAGTATTTTTGTTTTCATTAATTTTTCACCTTGATTAGAATAATATTAATAATAAGGAAGGCAGATGGAAGGGGATGACGTGAATCAAATTGTTTAAGCATTTCCATTTGTTTAAACATTATGAGGGACGTGTAAGGAAGAGCAAGAGAATCAATTGATTTGAATAATTAGTTTTTTTTTTAATATTTTCAATGCGATTTGAATTTAAAATCACAAAAATCTGTAAGGAAATGTTTTAAATCTGTTGTGGAAATGTAAATGAAATATTCTTTTAGGAAAAGGATATCAGTATTATCATGAATTTGAACATAAGCAAATCTCACTTCCTTAGTCAGCTGCAATGCACACACACACGCACATATCTAGGGATTGTGTCTGTAAAAAACTAATTTTTTGGCTTATATATATTTCGTCCATGTGTGTGTGCAGCGGAGCGAACTAATGTTTTTTACAAATCCACAATTTGCCAATAACTCAACGGTTGAAAACTAATTAATAGTTTGCTGGTCGGGTTTTTGGATCTTAAAATTAAAAGCAATTTTAAGGAAAATTTCGACTGTAAAATTCAGCTTAATGGGATTTCTGTAAGTCTACCGATATTTTTAGATTTAACGTTTACCTAGAAAAAGGGACAAAAGGAAAGATTTGCGATATAATCGATTTTTTAACCGCGCATTTTAAATGTGTTATGACTGTGGTATTTTAATTTTTCCCCTTGCACGGTCACACTTAAATTGCGACAGCAAGACATACATACATACATACATTTACGACTTAATGCAAAGTGCGCAGGAGAACATACATACATACATGACTTCATATTGGCAAAGCAAAATTTGGAAATATTGGGGAATTGGTTATGGAGGCTGAGTTTCCAAAAAATTTAAATGCAGTTATGTGCGGGTATGCCATAAGATTATGAACATAACATTTTTAAACCATTTTAACATTTTTAACAACATTTATAACAACATTTATAACAGAGAAATGGCAAAAGAAAGAATTACAAAAAATCGAATGTTGGGGCACTTTTGGGTCGTTTACTGTTCTAATTTGTACCTCACACGCGGCTCCCTATTATTTTGGGAATAAATGTCATTTTTTTTAAATATTTTTGTTAATCCGTTCTGGGTGAAATTTGCTACTGACCTTTTTTTATATACACCTTATATATGGTAGTTTAGATAAGGAAGGCAGGTGGAAGGGGATGCCGTGAATCAAATTGTTTAAACATTAAGTTTTTTTTTAATACTTTGTAACGAACTTATTTTGTATGTCGGCTCGCTACGAGATTCGTGCGGCTAGCTCAGAGAAGTTGTGTGTTCGTCCCACAAAATTTGTATAAACGTGACCGCCCAGTAGATCAGTGAGAAAGCACAGAATTCACGGGCTCGAATTGGGTTTATTGCGGGTTTGATTACAGCGGGCTTGATGACTCGGTTGGCCTTGGTGTCGCCGCTCGTGGTCCTCGGTGTTTCCTGGTGATGTTCGTCTCTGCACGTCGGTGCGTCGCCTCGGTGATCGCCTGCCTCGTTGACTCCGTGCGCCGGTCCTGCAGCTCCCTGTAGCTCCTTGTCGATGCTCGGCGATGCTCGTCTCTGGTGCGTGGGCTCGACGACTACTCGTAGCGCCTCGGACTCGCAAGGTGATCAGCCGCATGTGTTTAGGGAAGCGTCATCGTTCTCAGACTAGGGTGAACAAGAGCTGCGTTCTACAGGACACCGCCTATAGACCCGCAACCGCCTGTCCCTGGCTCTGTCCCGGATGGTCCCACTAGGGTCTTGCTCGAATCGCGCTGACAGTCTAGGTGGTCACCTGGAAGCTGCCTAGTGCCTCACCTTGCTTTTACACCTGGTGTAACGTTGCTCTGCTCCAGGTCGTGCTGTTTGTGAGATTGGACGTAGAGTGGCTTCAAGTACTCGGGGTTGCAGATACACGCCGGTCCTGGGCTCGTAGAACTGTTGGGTCTTTCTAGGACAGCGCCTTGAAATGACCACCGGCCTGTTCTCTCTAGGACAGCGCCTTGAACTGACAACCGACCTATTCTCTCTAGGACAGCGCCTTGAACTAATAATCAGCCTACTGCGCGCCCTTTCTGGCTGGGCGCGCCAGGACCTGTTCGATCTGTTGTGGAAATGTAAATGAAATATTCTTTAAGCAAATGGATATCAGTATTATCATTAATTTGAATTAAAGCGAATCTAACTTCTTTAGTCAGCTGCAATGCACACACACGCACATATCTAGGGATTGTGTTTATAAAAAACTCATTTTGTGGATTATATATATTTCGCCCATGTGTGTGTGCAAAAGGAGCGAAATAATGTTTTTTACAAATATTAACGATTTAGCGTCGCTTGTGAACGGTTGTGTTTACTTTTGTGCTCTGAGTTATTTGTGTTTTTCAGTGATTTTTTTGCGAGTGTCTTTTGTTTGTTTATAAAGAAAGCGTAGCCTAACAATTGTGTAAGTGTTTTTAACTAGATCTCCCAATTAACGGGTGCATTGTTCTAGTTATTTTAACATTTCTATTTGGATTTGTTTAATCGCTTGTCTTTGTTAGTGTAAATTATACGCTCTAAACTTGCTAAAACTCTTGTAATCTCTCTTCCACTCTCCCACTCTCACTCTCTCTGAACTTGCTGTACTTCTATTTCTCTCTCTCTTGCTTGCTTTACATTTGTAACTGTTCGTGTGTATAGTTGTTGGTGCCCCACAAGCCACGCTCAGTCGATAGAAGTTTTTTTCTCTCGCGCTCTCTTGTTTTAATTAAACTCGCGATCTCGCGCTCTTATACTTTTCGTTTGTTTTGTGTCTTTGCGGTTTTGCGAATTTGATCCCAGTGCCAAATTTACTTGAGGTATATTTTCCACATTTTATTTTCTATTTCTTTGAATAACCTTTTTTTCCTATAAAATGGCCCTTATCTGTACAAAGAAAAGTTGTTCTCTTCCGATGTCAACTAAAGATTCTTTTATTATCTGTTGGCTCTGCGAATCGGTCATGCACGTCAAATGTGCAGGATTTACTGGCAGAGTTAAAGACTTCATTGAAATGCATACCGGTCTCATGTGGGCATGTGAGTCCTGCAAGGAAATGACAGTCGAAATGAGCAGCTTTATGAGGCAGACTCGAGACGGACTATTGAACCTTTCACGAGTTTTTAAACAGCTTAATGACGGGTTCAACTCAGTTTGTGACCAATTTAATAATAAGAAATTATTATTAACCGAGTCGCCTAAACGCAAAAAAGCCAGCTCAGGGGCAGTTAATAAGACCGTGAAACAAAATAAAGCATTGAACTCGGTAGCTGCAGCAGTTCCTGTCGGCACAGGGGTAAGCGAGCCACCTGTGCCTATGGTTACAGCCAGTTCCGGAGGTGACCCTGTTTCTGGATGCCAACCTGAGGCACAGAAGTCGGTGCTGACCGTAGATACAGTAGGAACCGCTTCTGGGTCCCAGCCGAGTGAGGTTCAGACTGCTGCTGGGGGCGTAAGAAACTTTCAGTTGTTCCACATAGGAAGCAATTGTTTGTTTCTAGATTTACCCCGGATACCAAATCTGAGGATGTTTTGGAATTCATACGTGAAAAATTCCCATCCGAGGACATTGAAGTTGAACAATTTCGATTTTCGTACGCCCGTAGGATATCTTCTTTTAAAATATTTGCTCCGCCTGATGTGTTTAATGTACTCCTTTCTGAAAGCTTTTGGCTTAATGATGATTTGGTAATTAAAGAATTTGTTCCCAATAAACCGAGAACAAATAACAGGCCTCCCACTGTGCCTAATAATCGGCTTTCCACTGTGCCTAATAACAGGCCTTCCACTGTGCCAAAAAACTAACAGGTTTATTTTTGGCTTATCAAAATGTTAGAGGACTAAATATGAAGCTACCAAAGCTTTATGCTGACTCCTCTGCATTTACTGAAGATATTTTGGCTTTTACGGAAACTTGGCTGAAACCAGAGATATCTGACTCTGAAGTTTTGTCAATGAACTTTAACACCTACAGGACCGATCGCTCCCCGCGTAGGGGGGTGGTGTACTGATTGCCGTTACCTCTAGTTTAACATCGGAGAGACTTAACATTCATATCCCTAACGATATTGAATTTGTTAGTGTCAAAGTTTCCATTCAATCCTTATCTATTTTTGTAACCTGTTCTTATATTCCTCCTGGCTCTGATTTAATAATTTATGAGCACCATCTGTCTGCTATAAAATCTGTTCAGTCCTTCCTTTCCAACAGAGACCTTTTGATTGTTTTGGGTGACTTCAATCTCCCTAATATCTCTTGGTCTCTTCCCACTGACTCACTTGTAGCTACACCTTTATCTACCCATGATTTTGTGGATGGCCTTTTAGAATTATCGTTACAGCAAGTAAGCTTTATACGAAATTCATTAAATAGACAATTAGATCTAGTATTTGTTTTAGATCCGCATGAAGTTACGGTATCTAGAATTGACGCACTTGTTGTACCTGAAGACCGGTATCACCCAACATTGGAATTGACAATTGGCCTCCCCTGTACTAATACCCTTTCTCCTTTAGTTCCTCAAACTAAAATGAGATGCTTTCGTAAATGTGACTATACTAAACTAAACTACATGATTTCGCAATATAATTGGACTGATTTGTACAATTGCATGGATATTGAATGTGCAATTGAACTTTTCTATAGCGTTTTAAACACTTTTTTTGACGAATGCGTTCCTGACAGGCTTCCTCCTAAGCTAAACAGGCCTCCTTGGTTTAACAATGCGCTTCAAAGACTTAAAAATCTTAAATCAAACACTTATAAAAAGTATAAAAAATCGGGTAAGCCATCTGATTTTTCGAAATACGTGGTGGCTCGTTCAGATTTTAATGTTCTCAACAGTCATTGCTATTCCATGTATTTAAATCGATGTAAATTCGAATTTTCAAATGATCCGAAGCAGTTTTATAACTTCGTTAATGCCAAGCGTAAGTCTTCGGCATTGCCTTCATCGGTACGTTTAAACTCAAAAGAGGCATCGTCGGATTTTGAAATTGCGGATTTATTTGCCGAGTTTTTCCAAACTACTTATAGTTCGGCTGCTTGGTCAAACCCTACCTACCCTAACCCCTTAAATAGGGCTAATTGTATTTTTACCCCTGTAATTACCGAAAGTTCTCTTTTAAAGGATTTAGCAACAACAACGCCAACGTATTCTCCCGGTCCTGATGGACTCCCTGGGAGTGTGCTTAAGTTTTGTGCTTCAACCATTTGTAAACCGATTCTTAAACTTTTTCATTTGTCTATTTCATCATCAGTTTTTCCAACTATCTGGAAGGACTCTTTCATTATTCCACTCCACAAAAAGGGTGCGAAGGCGGATGCCCAGAATTATAGAGGCATTTCTAAATTGTCGGCAATTCCTAAAGCATTTGAACGTATTATTACTTCTCATTTGCAGCATTTATGTTCCTCGCTAATATCACCGTGTCAGCATGGTTTTGTTAAGCGAAGATCAACCACCACCAACCTTCTTGAATTGTCATCCATTGTAATAAATGGATATAAGAATAACATGCAGACAGACGTTATATATACAGATTTTAGTAAGGCCTTTGACTCTGTTAACCACTCTCTCCTTTTATTCAAATTAGATCAGCTTGGGTTTCCATGTAATCTATTAACTTGGATTTCAAGTTACTTGAATGGTAGGACTCAGAGGGTTATATTTAAGAGCGCTGTTTCTAAAATGATCAACGTGACATCTGGAGTTCCTCAAGGTAGTCATTTAGGCCCTTTGCTGTTTACTTTGTTTATTAACGATCTTCCCTCTATCGTAGCACATTCTCGTGTACTAATGTACGCTGACGATGTTAAGCTTTGTTTATCATATAAAGATGTAGGGTCAGGTTTCAACTTACAGTCAGATATTGATTGTTTTCAGGGATGGTGTGAGTACAACCTTTTAAATCTGAACTGCCTTAAATGCAACGTTATGACTTTTTATAGGGGTACTCCTACGTTTATTAGTTATTCTCTTCAAAATACACCACTCGACCGTATATATTCAATTAACGATTTAGGTGTTCTTCTCGACCCAAAACTTAAATTTGATTGCCACATAATGGCCACTGTCAATAAAGCTATGAGTGTTTTTGGGTTTATAAAGCGTTGGTCAAAAGAATTTGATGACCCTTATACAACCAGATTATTATTTACCTCCCTTGTCCGTCCTATTTTGGAATATTGTTCTTCAGTTTGGAGTCCACAATATCAAGTGCACATCGACCGTATTGAGTCGGTGACAAAAAAATTTCTTCTTTTTGCCCTTCGTAGTTTGAACTGGGATCAAAACGTAAGGCTTCCTTCCTACCAGAGTAGATTACTATTGCTTAATTTACCTACACTTGAAAACCGTAGAATAATGCTTGGTACTATTTTTATGCATAATCTTATAAGAGGTGATATTGATTCTGTAGAACTGGTAAACCGTTTAACTTTTAATGTTCCCGCTAGACTAACACGAAATTATTACCCTCTTAATTTGCCTCGATGTACATCAAATTTTACTCTGCATGAGCCCTTTCTTGTTCTATGTAAAAATTATAACAATCTTTATCATTTAATTTGCACTTCAACATCTATCCCCGTATTAAAAACTAAAATTTTATCTCATTTGCTTCAATCTTAGTTGTAGTATTTGTTTCATGTATTTTCCTCGCGAACTCGCATTTTTGCCCTAATTGATAAAGGGTCCCGCGCGTAACAAGCACGTGCTTGGTATCGTTGGGCCACTTGTTTGTACTGCTCGTAGTGCATCAACGTCCATCAAATATTAAATATATTAACAATTTGTCAATATCTCAACGTTTAAAAACTAATAAATAGTTTGCTGATCAGTTTTTTGCATCTAAAAACAAGAGAGAACGCTATAGTCGGGTGCCCCGACTATCAGATACCCGTTACTCAGGTAAAGGGAGTGCGAGGGAGATGGAGATAGAAATTTTGATCACGCATAACTTTTTAACGAATGGTCCGATTTGAAAAATTTCTTCTACATTTCGATAGGTATTGATAAACATAATAAAACTGCATGTTTACTTTTCCGAAATATTTAAATTTTTAAAATCGTATATAAGCGATTGTGGGCGTTAGAGGGGGCGTGGCACCCCTGCGTAGGAACTCCTAGAATCTGCATGCAAAGTGCCAATCTTCTAGCTTTTATAGTTTCCGAGATCTCAGCGTTCATACAGACAGACAGACAGACAGACAGACAGACAAACAGACAGACAGACAGACGGACGGACGGACAGGCGGACATGGCTAGATCGACTCGGCTAGTGACCCTGATCAAGAATATATATACTTTATGGGGTCGGAAACGCTTCGTTCTAGCTGTTACATACTTTTGCACGAATACAATATACCCTTTTACTCTACGAGTAAAAGCAATTTTAAGGAAAATTTCGACTGTAAAAATTAGCTTAATGGGATTTCTGTAAGTCTACCGATATTTTAAATTTAACGTTTACCTAAAAAAAGGCCCACAAGAAAAGATTTGGGATATAATCGATTTTTTAACCGCGAATTTTAAATGACTGTGGTATTTTAATTTTCCCCTTGCGCGGTCACACTTAAAGTGCGACAGCAGGACATACATACATACATATGTGCAGGCAATGACGTCAGACTGGCACAACAAAATTTGAAAATATTGGGGACTTGGTGAAGGATTAGGATTAAAATTAGTAATTAATGTGATTTTTTTTTTTAGATTTTTATGTCAATACGTTCTGGGTGGAATTTGCTACTAACCGTTTTTTATATACAGTATACAGTATAGTTTAGATAAGGAAGGCAGGTGGAAGGGGATGCCGTGAATGAAATTGTTTAAACATTTTAATTTGTTTAAACAACATGAGGCACGTGTACGGAAGGGTAAGAGAATCAATTGATTTGAATATTTAGTTTTTTTTTTAATACCTTCAATGATATTTGCATTTTAAAACACAAAAATCTGTAAGAAAATGTCTTCGATCTGTTGTGGAAATGTAAATGCAATATTCATTAAGCAAATGGATGTCAGTATTATCATTAATTTGAATCTAAGCCAATCTAACTTCCTTAGTCAGCTGCAATGCACACACACGCACATGTCTAGGGATTGTGTTTATAAAAAACTTATTTTGTGGCTTATATATATTTCGCCCATGTGTGTGTGCAACGGAGCGAAATAATGTTTTTTTCAAATCAATTTCACAATTTGTCAATATCTCAACGTTTAAAAACTAATAAATAGTTTGCTGATCATTTTTTTGCATCATAAAAATAAAAGCAATTTTAAGGAAAATTTCGACTGTAAAAATCAGCTTAATGGGATTTCTGTAAGTCCACCGATATTTTAAATTTAACGTTTACCTAAAAAAAAGGCGCAAAAGAAAAGATTTGGGATATAATAAATTTTTTAACCGCGCATTTTAAATGACTGTGGTATTTTAATTTTTCCCTTGCGCGGTCACACTTAAAGTGCGACAGCTGGACATACATACATACATACCATCTTTCATACATACATACATACATCTTTCGTGGAAGATGCCCTGCCGTACAGCAACAACAACGGCAAAACGAAGCGGACAATGCGCAGAATGTTCTGGAAGCAGTTGATGAGGCAAACGAGGAATCGGACGACGAAGCGGATGAACAAGAAGGAGAGTCAAACGATGAGCAAGAAGCTGCATAATCAAACGAAGAGGCGGATGGCGAACGAGAAGAAGAAGGGTCAAATGAAGCGGCGAACGGCGAGCAAAAGAAAGGAAAATCGAACGAGAAGACAAACAGCGAGCAAAATAACGGAAAATCAAACGAGAAGATAAACGACGAGCAACAGAAAGAAAAAGCAAATGAGAAGATAAACGACGAGGAGGAAAAAGAAAAGGCAGATATGGACAAGGAACTTAAAATTTTAAGTGACCAGAAGTTAATTTTGCAAAATGAAAACGACTTTCAACGAGCAAGAATGCAATTGATGGCCAGAGAGTTGGAGTTAATGAAGTTTGAAAAAGAGTTACTTCAGAGAGAGAACGATTTGTTAAGAGTGGCTGGTGGAGCGGGTTCACAAAAAATCTTAAATGATGATGAAATTTCGTTCCAAACTATAAAGGAAATGCTGCCGGATTTTGATGGACAAACGAGTGTTAGTGTGTGGCATGCACACGTAAACGTTCTAAAAACTACGTATGTATGCGTTGACTGAAAATAAACTTCGGTCCCTTATATTCAGCAAACTAAAAGGTGATGCACAAGCTTGGGTGTACTCAAAACCAGAATTCGCGAACGAAAAGATTGATACCCTTTTGCTGTCGATGGAAAAGGCGTTTCTTCCGAAGGAGAGTGCCATCATTTTGCGAAAGAAGTTTGAAGCGCGAAGATGGCAAACCAATGAATCGTTTTCGGCCTACTTCAACAGCAAAGTTTTACTGTCTAACGGACTTCAGATGTCAGAGCTCGAGTTGGTCGACTTTATCATCCACGGCATACCAGATCGCCAAATTCGCACAAGTGCCAACATGATGTGTTTTAAAATGAAAGAGGACCTGCTGTCGGCACTACGACACGTTAATTTAGTTGCTCCAAAAATCGAAGGAGCCACTTACAGCGGTGGAAAGGTCGAGAAGCAAGCTTTCCGGTGCTACAACTGTAATTGCTTGGGGCACATCGCCTCAGATTGCCGTAAGCCTAAACGAGAAGTTGGAGCCTGCTTTGTATGTGGAAAGATGGGTCACCTTGCCACAGCCTGTGAGCAGAACAAGAAGACATCAGCCCCAGCTACTCACAAGGAGGATTACGTAAGATATTTAAAGATAGAAATAGAGGGTAGCATTAATGAATCGTTTTTTGTAGAATGCCTACTAGACTCAGGTAGTCCTATCAGCTTTATCAAAAAATCGTATGTACCGGCTAGCGTAAACATGAAGCCATCGCCTCTAGCCACATATTTTGGTTTAAACTCCAGTAAACTGATAATTTTTGGAAAAATTGTTGTGTTTATTACAATTTATAATAAAAGAATAAGACTTGAAATGTTAGTTGTTCAGGATGATTCTATTAATGAAAGGGTAATATTGGGTAGAGATTTCTTAAATACGAGTGGCGCTTCTATTGTTTGGAATGAAGATCAGTTAAGTCTAACAAACGAAAGTACAAACGAGAGTACGAATGAGAGTACAGGTATGAATGATTCAAATGATAT
>JBAMCF010001108.1:0-30111 GCA_037075285.1 Drosophila lutescens
TATATTCGCATACATAAGCTCCCCGCTATTCTGCGAGCAGCCAAAATTTTTCCACCAAATACATACATACATACATGAGCAGAGCTTAGCGCTATTCTGTGCTAAGCATCGAACTCCATATACACACATACATATATTTGGGCAATTTTTATTTCATCTCCGTTTTGTTCATATGCAAGCATAGGCACTTATACGATTCAAGTAGTAACGAGCAAAACACAGGGCACCAATCCGACACCCATACCAGAATACAAAATCGAGCGCAGAAACAAAAAATTAATATTTTTCGAATAATCGTCAAAGAAAATTTCAAGGTCGATAGCTATTTTGGATTCGTTTTTCAGCTAGTTTTTTTTGGCTTCTTTTTTCTTGTGTCGCAAAAGTGGTTAAACTTCGATTGGGTTCCTAAATTACAAAAAAAATTTTTTTGCCAGAGAATTCCTATTTTTTTCCACGTTTCGGTTGGTTTTGTGTTTAGCTATTCAGCTTGTTTAGTCGTTTGATTTGATTCTCTCAGCGAGATTTAGCTACTTTTCGTCAGGAAGCATTCAGCTATTGTTTGTGGTTTCCGTAACTCTTAGCTATATTTAGCTATATTTTTGTCAGTGGGCATTCAGCTATTGTGTGTTTCCCGAACTTGTAGCTATATTTAGCTATTTTTTTTTCCAATAAGCGTTCCGTAAGCGGTGGCTACATTCAGCTATTTTCCAGCTATTTCTAGCTATTTTTTCTAGCTATTTTTTCTAGCTATTTTCTAGCTATATCAGCTAATTTGCTCCGAACCGAGTCTGCGGGTCAGTGTTTTTCGTTTCCTACATTTTTTTTTTTTTTTTTGGCGGCGGGCAGGCCGTCCGATTTGAAGAGCGTAGCTGAGTATGCCCGGAGAGGGTGACAAGAAGCCAACGCCAACACCAGAAAAGGAAACAAAAACCACCCTTTCCTCGCCGCTACCTTCTCGCGTCAAACAAGGGCCCAAGTCCGCTAGCCCGAGACCTAGAAGCTCGAGTGTCACGCCAAAAGGGAGAGACCGTCCGTCGACCAGCTCGAAAACAAGTCCGAGAATTGTCGTCTCCAAACCATTGGCGAAAGTGTCAAGCGAGTCTTCACTTGTGGCACAGCCAGAGAATCCCTCTGCATCCGGGACTCAATTCCTGAGGGTCACACGCGCTAGTAGCAAAATGTCGGTAACCGAGCAGCCAACGGCCGCAACTGCTGCGTTGCATAAATTCATCGCTGTGAGCGATCGCGTCAGCGCTTTCGAGGATAAAATCAATACGCCTGGGCAGGATTCGCAATCTTCACACACACTGCAAGTCCGTCTTCAGCAAGTTCGAGCCTTATGGGATAAGGTTGAAAAAGAGTACGAGATCTGCTCTGACCTAATTGCCCAGGAAGGATCCCTCGACACATTGCCTCTCCTACAAGGAAAGTATGACTATTGCTACTCCGTATACGAGACGTGTGCCGCACAGATTAGCGAAACGCTCGAAAGAGTGACGCCTCGACCCACGAGCTATCCAACCTCGGCGCCCTCGGCGCAGCAGTCCTCCAGTCGCAATGCATCCGCGAGCACCTCAACGGTGCAAAATTATTTCGCTGCGAATACTACAGCCGTCCTGCTGAGCACGGCAATTGTTGACGTGTACCATCTGGGCACGAGCTACCGAGCCCGAGCTTTATTCGACTCGGGATCGGAAGCGACCTTCATCTCCGAACGCATGTTCAACCTCCTTAAGTTGCCTTTCCGAAAAACCCAAACCCAAGTCTCAGGGCTAAACCAATCAGTTTCGGCAGAGTCAACGAGACTCTGCCAGTTTGCTATCCGCTCCCCAACTAAGCCGGGTCTTCAACTAGACACCGCAGCCTACGTCCTTCCGGAATTAGCGGGCAAACTGCCCTCTCATCCAGTCCCCAGGAATTCTTTGCAAGACCTGCCCGATCTCCAATGGGCAGACCCAAACTTCTTTGAAAGTTCCCAAATCGATTTACTGATCGGAGCTGATATTCTACCGTCGGTGATGATGCAAGGCACTCGGAGAAACATTTGTGGCTCCCTCCTAGGCCAAGAGACCATCTTCGGCTGGGTACTTACCGGGCCGATCTCCAATACTAAGGCCAACAGAGTCGCATCCTTCACGACTCAAGTACACCACCAAAAGGAAGATTCGTTAGACTCGCTTCTCAGCAAGTTCTGGGAGGTGGAGGATCTACCATTCCAGATGGTAAAAGAGTCGGATTCCTATTGCGAAAGGAACTTCCTCCGGACTACCAAAAGAGACGCAAGCGGGAGGTACGTGGTTACGCTCCCATTCTGCGACCCCGAAAACTCGGGGTCCGATCTGGGATATTCAAGGTCCATTGCGTTAGCTCAGTTTCTTCGAAACGAGAATCGTTTAAAAAGAGACTCTCCGTTAAAAGAGCAATATGACAGCGTGATTCAGGAGTATCGGGATCTGGGTCATATGCACGAAGTTCCATCGACTCATAGTTCCCCCACTTACTATTTTCCACATCACGCGGTAATCAAGCCCGAAAGTACTACGACAAAGCTTCGCGTTGTATTTAACGCCTCCAGTCCATCTGCGAATGGAACCAGCTTAAATGATATTCTTCATGCTGGTCCAGTCCTGCAATCCGATCTGACCATTCAAATTCTGAAATGGCGATATTTCCAATATGTGTTCAGCGCGGACATCACAAAGATGTACCGTCAGATCTGGGTCGATCCGAAGCATACACCCTTTCAAAGAATCCTGTTCCGAGATAAGGAGGGGGATATTCGAGACTTTGAGTTGAAAACAGTTACCTTCGGGGTCAACTGTGCGCCCTTCCTCGCTATTCGAGTGCTGCAGCAGCTAGCAGAGGATGTCCAAGGGGCATTTCCAAAAGCCAGCCACATTCTTCAACAACATATGTACGTCGATGACGTTCTGGCAGGGGCAAATTCCATATCTGAGGCCCATAGTTCAATCCAAGAGCTACAAGCAGCTCTTAGCTCTGCTGGTTTCCCTTTGAGGAAGTGGACTTCGAACCACATGAGCATACTACGAAATATTCCGGCCGAACACCTCCTTCATAGCGAGTTCCTCGATATCGATACCGAAAGCACGGCCAAAACGCTCGGGATTCGATGGAGGGCTAAGTCCGACGAATTCTACTTCGTGCCGCCAGAAATAGTGGTGGAATCCTCCTTTACAAAGCGGGAGGTGTTGTCCCAAATCGCGAGGTTGTTTGATCCAGCCGGATGGCTCGCTCCGTTTATAATACGTTCCAAAATGTTTATGCAGGAGATTTGGCTACAAGATTTAAGCTGGGATGACAAGCTTCCCAGCGAAATGAGTCAGAGGTGGCAGGCGTTTCTTCATGAGTATTCCGATCTCAACCAGATCCGCGTTCCGAGATGGGTCTGTTTTCAGCCTGAGATCAAAGTGGCGTATCATGGATTCTGTGATGCGTCCCAAAAGGCTTATGGAGCGGCGATCTACGTTCGCGTCGAGGTGGGTCAGAAAATACTTTCTAACCTCCTCACATCCAAGACCCGAGTCGCTCCAGTCAAGACCGTGTCCCTTCCACGTCTAGAGCTATGTGGCGCCGTGTTGTTAGCCGAAATGGTAACGGCGATTCTTCCTAATATGCCCACACCAAGTTCCGACATACGCTGCTGGACCGATTCGACCATCGTTCTGGCCTGGTTACGGAAGCCGGCGTGCAACTGGACCACGTTTGTTGCCAACAGAGTGTCCAAGATAACGCAGGCAGTACCAGTCGACTGCTGGGCACACGTTCGATCCGAACAAAATTCCGCCGATTTAGCTAGTCGAGGCGTGTCCCTACTCGAGTTAGCGGATAGTCAACTTTGGTGGCACGGGCCAGAGAGGCTGCAAGGGCCACAAGAGCTGTGGCCAGCCCAAAGCGATGTGCAACCGAACACAGAGCTCGAGCAGCGCGCGGTGAAGGTGCATTTCAGCCAGGTCCCTTCTGACGAATTTCTCGAACGCTTCTCTAAACTTGACAAAGCACTGCGAGTCCTGGCGTATGTTCGGCGCTTCCTAAGTCGCTGCCGTAAGGGCGCGATCTCCTCTACTTCCCGACCCACGAGGGAAGAAATCCGAGAGGCAGAACAAACGCTGATTTCCATCGCGCAACGTCGAGCATACGGCCAAGAGCTGAAGAACTTGGCAGAGAAAAGCCCCTTCCGGGGGCAAGTCCAATTTTAAACTTGTTTCCGTTCACGGACCAACTCGGCCTCCTAAGGGCGTGTGGTCGCGTTACAGCTTCTAGAGCCCTCCAGTATGATGAACGGCATCCAATAATTCTGCCCTATGGCTGTAGACTGTCTCGCCTTCTCGTCCAATTCACCCACCAGATTACTCTTCACGGCGGTAGTCAGTTGATCGTACGCCTGATCCGATCGAAGTATTGGATTCCTAAACTCAAGAATCTGGTCAAGGCAGTGGTGAATCCGTGTAAGATCTGCACAATTTACAAGAAGAGACTGCAAACTCAGCTGATGGGCGATCTTCCACAGGACAGAGTGTCCTTCTCGAGGCCTTTTACATATACGGGCATTGATTATGCCGGGCCGTTCGAGATTAAAAACTATACCGGGAGAGCGTGTCTCATTACCAAGGGATATGTATGTGTATTTGTGTGTTTTTCCACGAAGGCTATCCATTTAGAGCCGACATCCGATCTCACCGCCGAAAAGTTCCTAGCCGCCTTTGCTCGTTTCGTAGCTAGGCGCGGGTGCCCTAGGCGGATTCATTCTGATAATGGCAGGACGTTTGTGGGGGCAGCTTCTCTACTTTCTCGGGACTTCCTTCAAGCCGTCAAAGAGTCTGTGACTGAGGTACATAGCCATCAGGGACTTGACTGGCGCTTCATCCCGCCCGGGGCTCCGCATATGGGGGGTCTGTGGGAAGCAGGGGTGAAAAGTTTCAAAACTCTTTTCTATAAAGCCACGGCTACGCGCAAGTATACGTTTGAGGAACTTGCGACGCTCCTAGCCAAGATCGAAGCTTGCCTCAACTCCAGACCCCTATCCCCGATGTCTGAAGATCCCTCCGATCTGCTAGCCCTCACGCCTGGCCATTTCCTGATTGGCGGGCCGTTGCTTTCCGTGGCTGAGCCTGAGATAAAGGGCGAAGCCAAGTCGATAATCAATCGATGGCAACATTTGAAAGCCCAACATCAGCAGTTTAGTGCGCGGTGGAAAGAGGAGTATCTCAAAGAACTCCACAAACGCAACAAATGGCAATTTCCGACCCGAAACATCCAAATTGACGATATGGTGGTAGTCAAGGAGGATGATTTGCCCTCGAACGAATGGCGGCTCGGCAGAATTGTTTCTGTTTTCCCCGGAGCCGATGGCCGAGTTCGAGTGGCGGAAGTCCGTACGGCGCGCGGCACAATAAAACGCCCCGTGCATAAGGTTATCCTTCTCCCTATGGAGAGCAAGGAACCGGCTACTTCCAGCCATTAATCTATTTCCGTCTGCGAGGTCACATACTAAGCCAATTTTTTGTCTCTTTTCCTCGCAGAACAACTTCAGCATAATGGTGCCGCGTCCCCGCACAGCCCAGGATTTGGATAGCAGACGTACCCGAGGTACTCAATCCTACCGCTGCCGAGTTTGCCGGGGCATCCATCCTCTTCGGAAGTGCAAGAGGTTCCAGAAACTGAGCGCTGAGAAGCGCCTTCGGGCAGTACTGATTAATAAGTACTGCTCGAATTGCCTCGCCCACGAGCACTCAGGAGGGACCTGCCGAAGCACCGAGGGATGTAAAACGTGCGGGGGGATCATCATACGCTGCTCCACATGCACGAGGAGGTGCCATCGACCGCTCGTCCACGCCCTGAACGCTCCGTTCGTCATCCCGTCCCAAGGGAACCAGCGCGTGCAGTGGCCCCCACTCCATCTCAGACCGTGGCGGCCTATCTGCGCCAGAGGGTGGTCCACATCCTCCCGACCGCCTGCGTGCTACTCGACACCGGGAGCACCACGTTTGAGATGGGGGCCCTGATCGACCCGTGCATGGCGGTCAGCAGCATTGACCGGTCGTTGGTGACGGCATACCGGCTGCCCGTCACGCAGGCAGGCGAGGATGAGGTCTGCACGGCGACCATCCGATCCCGCACGGGCGACTTCAGGCTCGAAGTCGTTTTAAGGCTTGATCCCAGCCTTAGGATTCGCACGCCAATACGGGCTCTGAGTTACACCATCCGGGCCAAGTTCGCGGATATCCGGCTCGCGGATGAACAGTTCCATCGCCCATCGACCATTTCCCTCGCGTTGGGGTCAGACTTGTTCCCCAAGCTGATCCAACCTGGGTTCCTAAAGCTGGAAGAGGGGCTGCCCGTCGCTCAGAGCACCGTTTTCGGATGGACCGTCTCCGGAGTGTGCCACGAGGAGTAATCCTGACGCTTGCTGCCGCAAGGGGGGGGAGAATGTTCGCGCCATCAGGGCGCTTAGTTTCGAGCGGCAGTGTAAGAGCGAGCGCTGCACTGGTGCTTGCACTCCCGCTTGCACTCCCGCTCTCCGTTGCTCTCCCGCTCCCGGCGAAACCCACCACTCCGCGGTCCTGGTCTTTGTTTCCTCTTTAGTTTAAGTTAGTCTTAACTGTGAAGCCTGAATAAAAACGTGAATTTTGAATCTCGCCGCGTTATATTTCGGGACTTGGGAATTTACCAGCAGCGGCAACCACCCCCATACGACTTCTACGGCCAACATCCTGCCACGATAGCCGGAGCTATATTTTGGACAACTCCGCCCACTCCATTTCAGGGCCTAAACACCCAGAATAGACACATAAACATATATAGTGATAGCCAAGCGGCTATTAAATCAATCTACTCGACGAATACAAACTCCCGAACAATAGCAGACTGTCGCAAATCTCTTCACGAGATGGCTAGTCAGTTTACTGTCAGCCTTATATGGGTTCCGGGTCACCGGGATATCGTAGCCAACTGTATAGCAGACGAGCTAGCCAGGCAAGGCACCACCATTCCTCTCCTTCCAGGAAAGGAGAATGTTGGCATGCCTATGGCTACCTGCAAGCTAATTATTAAAAACCATTTCTGCAAATTAGCCAACACCAATTGGCAAAACACACCGCAGTGCCGAATCTCTCACCAGACATGGCCTGCAATAAACAATAAGAAAACATCAGAACTACTTAATTTCAGCCGCACAGAGTGCGGCATACTAATTCGAGTACTCACAGGCCACTGGCTCGTTGGCGCACACGCCGGCAGGCTAAAAGCCCCAAAAAATGATTTTTGTAGAAGCTGCAGGGATGAGGAAGAAGAGGAAACGGTGGAACACCTACTCTGTTCATGCCCAGCCCTATGCAGGCTCAGGCTGAAACACTTAGGATATCCTTTCATAAATGACCTGCCGAAATATCGCAGATTAATCTGAAGAGTCTAAGCTCTTTTATTAAATCCTCCGGATGGGGGACTTGCTGATCGACCAACCTACAGGCTGACTCTTAACGGATAGGGGACCCAAAAGTAGAGATCATATGGTATCACAATGGACCCACAGAGGTCTAAGTGTGCCAGGCTATAGCCTGGCAGCCGTCCTAACCTAACCTATCATTCGCTCCCATGCGCCACCCATGTGGGGCGCTCCTGGCGGTATGAAAGACCACTCGATCTCTGGGTACATATTTTCCAGCTCCTTCGATGCGATTCTCTCGATTTCTTCTTGTAATAGTCGGCTCGCTCCTCGAAAATTGGTTCCGTTGTCCGACATTATTCTTTTCGGCACTCCTCTTCGTGCCACAAACATTTAAAGGATCAGCATAAATGTATCCGTCGACAGCGAGTTAGCTAGTTCGATGTGTACCGCTCTTACAGTGAGGCACGTGAACAGTACGCCCCACCGCTTTTCTCGTCGTCTTCAAACGTTCACCTCGAATGGGCCGAAATAGTCGATACCAGTGTTCGTGAAAGGTAGCTCATTGATAGCAAGCCTTTCTGGCGGAATATCTCCCATCTCCGGTGGCTCCGGAACCGCTTTATTATTGCGACACCTCTGACAAGCGCTTGCTAGTGCTCGAACTTTGGTTCTTAGTCCCGGGATGTGATTTTTTCCGCATACGCTTCCTCTTGAACCATCATCCAGGTTGCGAATACGTGTGGCAATCACGGCTCCTCGCAGCTTCTCCCACTTGCTAAAACGATTAACTTCCGGGACGATGCTTGCCAGCCTTGATAATGACGTCTCCTTTAGTTCATGGACATTTATCCTCTCCAGGGTGTGTGGGCTTAGCTCCGTAACCGGCCAGTGGTCTTCTGATTCTAATAAAAATGATGGACCTGTAAGCCATCTCGAGTCTGCCTGAAAGCTAGATTCCTTCGTCCATTTTGTCCCGTCATCCGCTACGTTCAGCGCAGATGGGACCCATTTCCATTCGGCGGTTTCGGAATTTTCCAGGATTTCACCAATTCGTAGGGCTACAAACAGGTGATACTTTCGAGCATCTGTGCGTATCCAATATAAAACGTTTTTGGAATCGGTCCAAAACACACGTCTCTTCACGCCGATGGATAACTCCTGCTCCAAAAATTTTGCCAATCTTAGGCCTAAAATAGCAGCCATTAGTTCCATTCTAGGGATTGAAATGGGTTTCAGCGGCGCTACTCTCGTTTTAGAGGCCAGTAATGCACATCGGATACCGTCTCGTTCTTTGATCCGTATGAAGGCCACCGCGGCGAAAGCATTGATACTCGCAACTGTAAATATGTGTAATTGAATATTACATGTCTCTGTAGATAAGCCTAGATACCGTGGGATTTGTAGATCTTCGATGTGTTTGAGTTGCCTTATCCATAGAGCCCAACGATCACGCTCTTCTTCTCCGATTGGTTAGTCCCAACCTACGGCAGATCTCCACACATCCAGTAGTTTCAGCTTCGCCTGAATTATATAAAATCCCAGCAGACCTAGTGGGTCAAAGATGGTCATGACTATTCGAAGTATTAACCTCTTTGTCACGACTGTAGTTTCGTTATAAATATTTTCTCCAAATTTGTTGACAAAGGTAAAGTGGTCGGCTCTAGGATTCCACCACATTCCTAGCACTCGTTCGTTTGTCGTAGAGCGCCCGCATTACTGTAGACGAGTTTGATATCCAGCCTCTCATCTCGAAGCCTCCTTCTTTATGTATGTGTCGTACTTCCTGAGCTAGGCGGACCATTTCTTCTTCAGACTCACAACTTTGGAGCCAGTCATCAACAAATGTATTCCTTAAAATGGCTCTCGCTGCCTTCGGGTGTTCATCAAGGAATTGCTTAGCGTTCCTATCTCTCACGTAGTTAGCCGCTGCTGGGGAACAGGAAGCGCCGAAGGTCATTACTCTCATTACGTACCTATCTGGCTCTCGACTGTTGTCGCCATATCTCCAGAGAAATTGCTGTGCTCCTTGGTCCTCTTCACGCACCATTATCTGGTGGAACATTTATTTTATGTCTCCACATATTCCGACCGCTTTCTGTCTGAATCTTATACTCACTCCAATGAGAGAGGGTAGTTGATTCGTTCCCTTTAATAGCATCGTGTTGAGGGCGATCCCTTCCACCTTGGCTGCAGCGTCCCAAAACTAGTCTCGATTTTCCTTTATTCGGATTTTTGACAACGAATATGGGCAAATACCAAGTCCGTTGTTCGTCGGTCATTTCGTCGGTTCCTAGCTTGCGGATATATCCCAACTGCTCGTAGCGTTGAATCTGCTGATTCACGAACTCTCGTAGTTTTTTGTCTCTCGCCATACGGGTTTCCAAACACTGGAGTCGTCGCATGGCCATCTCACGGGAGGACGGGAGTTTTACGTCGTCGTACCGCCACAGAAGTCCAGTCTGCCACCTCTTCAGCTCTCTGTTATACGTCGTCGATTCATTCAGGATACAATTGGCTCTCTCATCCTATTTGGAGTGTTATTAGATATACTCACACCAACAGCATCTAATGAAAAACTTTCTTTGATAAGAACATCCCACTGCTGATCGTTATTACATTCGCAGACGTGCATTACCCTAGAGCTTGCCGGTTTACCAGTATCGCCTTTACGTCCATAAACGGACCATCCGAGCCTGGACTTAGCTGCGATAAATTCTGAGTCTTCGCGCTCTCTCACAACAAGCGGTACTCCTAGTCGCATTTTATCCAAGCCGATGATGAGCGAAGCTTGCGTATCCTTATAGGTATGAATGGGTAGTTCCTCGAGGTGCGAATGCGATCTCAGGATGGAATCGTCCAACGTCTGTTTGGGCAGATCCAGATGCTTGACGGTTCTCACATTTTGCAGCGTAAACTTACGGGCTGCGTCGTAGCTTGGGGAGATCGTTAAATTTATGCGCTTCGATTCAGCTTCCATTTGAGATATTTCTCCTGTCCACCGTAGGCACAGTTCGTCTGAAGGTCCGTCGATACCCAACTTTTCTGCTACATGTGTCTCGATCACAGTGCAGGCTGATCCCTCGTCAATAAGTGCAAACGTTTCCACCTTGCAACTCGGCCCGTGCATTGTTATGGGCACGTATCTAAACAACGCTCTTTCGTTCTGCCCTGTATGCAAAACGGGTTCGCTGTCATTCGTCCTGTTTTCAGCTCTGCTTACATTTTGATTTCCGTTGTGAAGGAGAAAATTATGCTTTCTAGTACATTCATCCACGGAACAGTTTCGTGATGCTCTGCAATGTCGTATGAAGTGTTTTCCAAAGCATCTCCAGCATAATCTGCTCTCCTTTATGAAATTCCATCTATCGGGCACGCTTAAGGCACGAAATTCTCTGCATTCCTCCAACTTATGAATGCGACTTATATCGCGTCTACGGTCGCCCTGTAGTTTTGGACCGCCAGCGCTAGGCGTACCAAATTCTCCATGCTGCTCAATTTAACAGCGGGTTCCATACGTAGCTTTGATTGCAGGGTATGATATATAGCTTCTGGTCGGCCATATAAAATACGTAATGTCTCGATTGCTTGCTTAACTGTGGCAGGCATCATTAATTTTCCTCGTACAGCTTTCAAAGCCGCACCTTTCAAGCATTTTTGCAACCTCATTAAATTCTCCTGGTCGCTGAATCCACACCTTTCGGTGGAATGCTCAAAGTTCACAATAAACATTGGCCATTCTTCTGGATTTCCAGAAAAGCAAGGCAAGTCCTTACTAATAACTTGTCTTGTTGCTATTTGCGAAGCACTTAAGCATACTTCTGACACTGCTGGCAAGACTGTCTGTGAATTCATATGCGGGCTTCTGTCCCAAGTGCCCTGACTTGTGCTCGCATAATTCGGTATATTTTGAGAATTAATTCCATATAAGCTCGTACTCGCAGTCGCTCGTGGCGTCGTGTGGGTCATGTTCGGCAGTGTTCCTGCATAAACATGGTTGCGATTTGCCTCCCATTGCCCGGGATGATAACTTGCGGTCCTGTAGGCTAATCGCTCCATTACTCCTTTATAGAATGTAAAATTCACCATTGTTCCTCCGAAAGCTGCTCCGGGATGCGTTACGCTAAAACGCGCTCCCTCATCGGCGGTAACATACATCATATTTCCCGATGCACCTGCTTTCCACTGACCAGCCAATCCGGACACCTCTCTGTGACTTGTTATGGGCGAGTGTTGATCGACGGGACGATGCTTGCCAGCCTTGATAATGACGTCTCTGTTCGTAGAATTACTTTTTATTATTTATAATTTTAGGTTGCCCCTAGAACATAATCTAGTGACAGTAGACCGCCAAACCAATACTTAAATTGGGTTAACTCGGAGAAGTTGAATACACAAGTATTGCTTGAGTACTGATTTTTTTTGGGAATATCTGGGGTTTATATACATGATTTCAGAGTCAAGGGGGCCACCATAGCGAAGGTATCGCATGGGGGTTTGTTAGTTATAAATACATTGCATCACTTAGGTTCCAAGAAATACAGAGATACAGAGTCATACAATTTGTCTCCCATACAAGGGATTAATAGGCTAGGGTTAGTAAAAATCCTTGATGTGCTGAGTAACCGAGGTTGTTCTGCTAGTTCGATGTCCTTTGAAGATGATGACGTTTGTGGAGATGTCTTCTTTTGGAATCGTTTCCACAAATAAACGACTATGACTCCGAGTGACAAAAACAAGGCAACATAGGCACTTATGTGGTGGTGTGGTAGATCAATGATCTCTGTTGGCAATTTTATTTTGAGCCTGGGAAGTAATTCCTTAATAAGATCATTTAACTCATTATCTTAGTATCCGCTGCAGACGATTGATTCAAATTTCCAAATCGGGCATATGACAATTTCATCGTTTCTGTTAACGCCACTTGATGGCCAATCACACTTAGAATTGAGTTTCGTAGAGTGCACTCTGGGTCCAAAACTAGAAGTCCAGTATTAGCAATATTAATGGTTGATAATTGATCGCCACATACTGCAGAGAGCTCCATTGGTGTTTGCATTGAGAAAATCCATTGATTTTTGGCCTTTAATCTTTACCATGAAAGGGATTTCGTAGATGTCACAGTTTGGCGCAATGATGACGATTTATTATTAAACAATGGAAATTCGCAGTGATTGTCAATTGAAAATATCATTTGCTTGTCTGAGCAAATATATACGTCCTCGTTAATGGACTTGCATAGATCAAATTCTTTAGCTGTCATAGCAATGATGTTCAATGTTGGATGTTCAATAGTCAGTGATATCTTTTTGTTGTTGACTATCACAGGTATTGGTACCAAATTATAAATTTCAAAAGCTGAAGATGACATAGTCCTTTACAACCTTTGCTTCTGCTTTCATCAACTTGTATAATTGTAACACATCATTCTTAATCAGGGGAAGCATTTTTCCTTGAGGCATATGAGTTTTTAGTTTATTTATATGCTCTTGAAGTTGCTTTGGCGACACGAGCAGCGGACTTATTTCATTGTGATGAACATTTGTCAACACATGAGAAATCTCTGACTGGACTCTTTGAATATTGGCCGCCAGCACACTCAATTGATTGGTTAGTGCTATATACCATTGAAAGGTTTTTAACGAATCGAGTCGCGCGTTGGCTAAATCCTCTCTTTGCTGGTTCATGATTCTGATCAATGGCTGCCTCATCTCTTTTCATTATATTTATGGTGGAATCAATTATTGATGTTTGATTCTTCACCAATTCCAAGAGATAATCTTCATTTGTTTTGACCTTTTCAATGGTCGACGACATCTTTTTGGCATACTCAGTGTCCAATACTCCAAAAAGGCTGCTGGCGATATTTCCAACAATGTCCAGCGGCGAGCGTCTATTCCTGGACATATGGAGTAACTCATTCTCAGTTCGGATTTTTTCGTCGACGTGTTGAAAATGAGTGTATAACGCAGCACATGCGCAGCACTGGTTGTATGTGAGAACACATTTGGCCTACCTTTATTGTTCCAAGGTAAAATGTTTTTACGTCTTCCAAGTAAGGTCTTAAATCGATAAATGCGATAATTGTCCAATCAGCAGTTGCCAGTTGAGTTGTCCTAATTTTTTATAATAAATTCTAGTTTTGATCCCAACCTGGTTATATTGATTGGACTTGCTGCAGCTACTGGTAACAGCAGTAGAAGGATTAGCAAGGGCATTGACAGGAGGGGGAGAGTTGTGCCCTTGCGCCTTTTTGGTTTCTGGTCATCCTTCTCATCCTTCTCATCTTTCTCCTCCTCGTCATTTATCTCCTTGCGTTTTTCTCCTGGATCCTCTTGACGAAATAGTGGAGCAAGATTATGAATCGCTCTTTTAAATACTCCCTTTGGAGTGTCAACATCTACAACCCGTACATATCCGTCTGGGCCTGGATAGAGCTTTAAAATCCGTCCAATGGGCCAATGAAGCATAGGCACATTGTCTTCTTTTATAATTACCATCATGCCCTCTTTGACGTTTTTATGTGCTTGTTTCCATTTAGGATGTTGTTGTAGACTTGTTAAGTATTGACTGGACCATTGTATCCAGAATGTGTGTTTTAGTAACTGCACCTGGTCCCACTGTGCAGATGGGATTTTATTTTTAACGGCTCGGGATCTGGTTGTGCTACAAGTGGTTCTCCAATCAGTAAATGACCAGGTGTAAGGACCGTCAGATCATTTGGATCATCAGAAATTGGAGTCAGTGGTCGGGAATCTAACACAGCTTCGACATTTGTTATTACTGTGCTCAACTGCTCAAAGGTGAGCTCAGCAGTGGACACCTGTTTCAACAATAATATAATAATAATATAATAATAATAATAATAATAATATAAATAATGTCTTTGCTGACTTTACTGCTGCTTCCCATAGCCCACCAAAGTGAGGTGCTCTTGGCGGAATGAATTTAAATTGAATTCCTTTAGTGTTGCATAGCTGCGAGTTCTTAGCTTCCTGAGAGTGTATGGTTTCCTTCAATTCCATTAGCTGGTTGTTGGCTCCTACAAAGTTTGTAGCATTGTCGCAGTATAACGTTTTGCACCTTCCGCGACGGCTTATGAACCTTTGTAGCGCTCCAAGAAATGCTGCAGTTGTTAAATCTCCAAAGACTTCCAGATTTACCGCCTTCGTCGCAAAACATACAAATACGGCGATGTATGCTTTGTCAGGTCGCTTGCCTCGGACCTAGTGATGAATCTTGAAGGGTCCACAAAAATCCACTCCGAAGTTTAGGAATGGTCTATTTTGAGAAACCCTATGCTCAGGTAGTTTTCCCATAATTTGCGACATCAGTTTCGGACGATATCTCGTGCATGAAATGCATTTCATGATTACATTCCTAACCATGGAGGTGGCCTTTACTATATGATATTGTTGTCGAGCAATATCCTTCAAGGTATTTTGATGCATATTTTCGGTATGTAGTTTTGATAACAACATTTTTACAATTTCGTCGTTGTAAGGCAATAAATATGGATTTATTGCATCTCGAGAAATTGGACACCTTGTCGATGTCGATGTAAATGTTTCAGCTCATCTGCAAAGTCAGCTTGTTGTACACATCGTACTATTATCCTCCTGGCTTGTTCCAATTCGTCCAACTCTTGCAGTACTGTATCCTTCCTGTTTTTACGATAACAGAATCGTAACATAGACGATTAAAGGAGTTTCCGTGGTTGATACGATATATTTCGTCTCCTTCCGAACTTGTTGCTAGAGTGGCTATTTTTAGTTTTCTCTCCAATGAGATGCTGTTGTCTTTAGGGGCCTTAAAGAGGGATGGCCATTTCTCTTCAGGTCCGTGAAGAAAGAATGTATGGAAATTCGATGCCTTTGCATTGATCCAACAAAGCACTATTGTTGAATCTGAGCAATAATATGTTTTAATGGATTCTGTGTTAAATCTTAGATTCTTTTTGACTTTATCGGCTAGTTCGGCTCCTAGTAAAGTGCTTTTCGCAGTGCCTTTCTTCTGGAGTCCGGTATTTTCTAATTGGCTCTAATTGGTCCAACTTCCAAAACCTTTCCAACGATGATTTCGCTTCCTCGGCTGAGGAAACTACCATGCAGTTCTGTGGCATTTTTGCACTCATGTTAACCTTTCCAGCAACAATCCAACCCAATTCATTATTTTGCAGAATTGGAAAACCTGGATATGTTTCTATCTGCTCAGGTTTTATAATGGAAAAATGATGTTCTGCGCCTAGCAACAAATCACTTTTTCCTGGTCGATCAAAATTGGGATCCGCAAGATTGATGTTTTTCGATATTTTTAGATCGGTTATTTTCAATTGTTCAGTGGGTTGATCTGCCACTATGTGCAAGAAAACAAAGGCTTCAACTCTTGTTTCGTAGTTACTATGTTTCGATTTGATTAACACACTGACGCGTCCTTTGCTAATTCGCGGCTGGCCTCCAATTCCCTCAATCCGTAGATTTTATGGGGAGAGTTTTAATGGTAACCGCTTTACTAATCTTTCCGAGATTAAATTGATTTGTGAACCAGAATCGAGAAGCGCTCGAAAGTCTCCTCCCTGACGATTTGTACCTTGAACTGTCACTATAGCCGTTGCTAACAGTGTGTACTTCTTCTCAATACTGTTTGTCGCAGCAGAAGCAGCTGTTTTTTGTTCAGAATTAGATTTTCCGTTACCTAAATGTAACAATGTATGTAAGATAATTGTATATTATCTGTAGTTTATTAAGAAAGTTTAGGATTATAATAGTTTGTGGATATAAGAGTTACATAAGTTTTGATATTGAATAACGCGACTTTTCAACTGATTTTGCGACTGAAATTATAACTTTACGACGAACGACTTTTCTCCACAACTTCTCTGTATCTTGTTTCGGCTGATAGTGATGGACTCTTGAATATCATTTGAGAACGCACCGTGATAAGGACTGCCAACCTAGGTCCAATAGATCAGCTCATATGTATTGTGTTTTTTGTTACATTTCAAGCATGTATATTTAGACATGCATTGTTTGGACATGTGGTCTGCCTTTAAGCAATTGTCACACAATTTCTTTCGCTGGACCCAAGACAGTCTTTCAGCAGGAGAAGTTTCCTTAAAGCAAGCGAATGAACTTGCTGTTGCAGAGGCACTTGTTTTATGTTTTTCCTTATGCGCCTTTCCACCGATGGCTTTAAGTGCCAGAAATCGTTGTTCCAGAAACGCAAGAAATTCTTTTATGGTTTGAATTTCCCTTGTGTCTAATATTGTTTGCTCATAAAGAGTATGAGTAATTCGGTCTAATTTTCTTGTCATATGAAAAATTAGAACCGGATCCCATGTGTCAGTCATAATTCCCATATTTCTTAATGCTTGCAACGATTCATTAACGTTGTCATGCAGATTTTTTATTGATTGAGAATCATTTGACACATTAGGATGATCAAAGAGTTTTTCAAATATTGCGGTAGACAGCACACGCTTATTATTAAAACGTTCTTTCAGCATTGTCCAGGCAGTGTCGTAGTTAATTTCTGTTAACTCTAAATGCCTTACTAATCTTTCTGCTTCTCCAGACAGATTAGCCTTAAGATACCACATTTTTTGTATTTTTGGTATCGCTGATTCATGAACCATTTTATAAAAAATTTCATGGAATTGTTGCCATTTCAAATAGTTACCATCAAATTTTGGAATGGAAACCTTTGGCAATTGAATTGATGAAATCGAAGATACCGCATGATTAGTGGCTATTGAAACTGTTTCAGTTGATGGTTGGCAAAATTGTAGCATTGCCTTTTCAGCAGAGATAAATCGTTCCATACTGTAACCTGCCTTTTCAGGTTCGATACATAATTTATGGATTTCAAAATGCAGACTTTCAATTTGTTTCCATAAATTGTCGATTACCGCTTTATAGGTAAATTTATTGTCTGGACATATTTGATTCATAGTTCGAGACATTGAATCCAGAACCGCGGCTTGGTGTCTAATCAATTTTTTGATTTGTTCCACCTCATCTGACGTGGCTTCTAATGTCGGAAATTGCAGAATTTTAGCATTGAATTCTTCCATAGCCTTATGAACAATTAATTTCATCTGCTCATAATAATTCTTTTCGAAATATTCATGCGATACTGCAGCGCCTTTAGATTCTTCAAGAATAGCTTTATTTCCTTTTTCGAACGATTTCCACAGATCTTCAATTTGTCGTTTCCTATCTTCGAAATACGTAACCTTTTCTTTTCTTGTGTGAGAATCCTTTTTGATGTTTCTAAGCACAACTTGGATCTCTTCACCAATTTGGCTTTGAATGGCAATCAATTTTTCAACCTCCATTTTGTCCTTAATAAATGTCTGACCCGTGGGAAGTTAATTTATTCGCTTAAATTAAGCTGGATACGCTTCTACTCGCAACCGATTTAGTGGTCAAAGACACGTAAGGTTTTTTGGATTAGAAAATATAGCCAATTGTTTTATTTTTAAAATTTTTATTTTATTAAAACCGTTTGTATATAAAAAAGTATATTTTTCAAATGTTTGATGTATTTCAAGAGTCGCCTTGTTGACTACTTGAAATTTAGATTTTAAATCGACGATTATCCTGGGAATCGCCAAGTTGACTCCAGTAAATCGGATTTATTTTTGTTGTTAATTAAGTAAGAAGAATCGCCAAGTTGACTACTTCTACTTATAAATTGTTTAAATATTGGAGTCGCCAAGTTGACTTCCAATAATTTCGTAACAGATCGCCAAGTTGATAAGTTACTCCTTGAAACAATGTTCAAGTTGTTCGGGAAAACGGTCGGAGTTTTATTCGAGCCAGATTTCCCTAGTTATCTTTTCTGTTAATCAAATGATAAAAACAGATTTTAGACAACATAAAAATCTAGATGATTCGATCGCCAAGTTGATCGAGAATCTGTCTAGTTAGTATGTGTAGAAATTAGTCGCCAAGTTGACTAGAATTTCATACACTGGTCGGGGTCACCAAAATGTTCGTAGAATTACTTTTTATTATTTATAATTTTAGGTTGCCCCTAGAACATAATCTAGTGACAGTAGGCCGCTAAACCAACACTTAAATTGGGTTAACTCGGAGAAGTTGAATACACAAGTATTGCTTGAGTACTGATTTTATTTGGGAATATCTGGGGTTTATATACATGATTTCAGAGTCAAGGGGGCCACCATAGCGAAGGTATCGCATCGGGGTTTGTTAGTTATAAATACATTGCATCACTTAGGTTCTAAGATATACAGAGATACAGAGTCATACAATTTGTCTCCCATACAAGGGATTAATAGGCTAGGGTTAGTAAAAATAGAATGCTGGAACGGCAGGAAGCGGGGTTTGAGCTGGCGCTGGCTGTGGCTGCTGTTGACATCTTAGGGACTCAAGTGCAGGCGCTAACAGTCTCCTTTAGTTCATGGACATTTATCCTCTCCAGGGTGTGTGGGCTTAGCTCCGTAACCGGCCAGTGGTCTTCTGATTCTAATAAAAATGATGGACCTGTATGCCATCTCGAGTCTGCCTGAAAGCTCGATTCCTTCGTCCATTTTGTCCCGTCATCCGCTACGTTCGGCGCAGATGGGACCCATTTCCATTCGGCGGTTTCGGAATTTTCCAGGATTTCACCATTTCGTAGGGCTACAAACTGGTGATACTTTCGAGCATCTGAGCGTATCCAATATAAAACGTTTTTGGAAACGGTCCAAAACACACGTCTCTTCACGCCGATGGATAACTCCTGCTCCAAAAATGTTGCCAATCTTAGGCCTAAAATAGCAACCATTAGTTCCATTCTAGGGATTGAAATGGGTTTCAGCGGCGCCACTCTCGTTTTAGAGGCCAGTAATGCACATCGGATACCGTCTCGTTCTTTGATCCGTATGAAGGCCACCGCGGCGAAAGCATTGATACTCGCATCTGTAAATTCCTTAGCGTTCCTATCTTTCACGTAGTTAGCCGCTGCTGGGGAACAGGAAGCCCCATAGGTCATTACTCTCATTACGTACCTATCTGGCTCTCGACTGTTGTCGCCATATCTCCAGTGAAATTGCTGTGCTCCTTGGTCCTCTTCACGCACCATTATCTGGTGGAACATTTCCTTTATATCTCCACATATTCCGACCAATTTCTGTCTGAATCTTAAAATCACTCCAACAAGAGATCCGGTCCCTTTAATAGCATCGTGTTGAGGGCGATCCCTTCCACCTTGGCAACACCGTCCCAAACTAGTCTCGACTTTCCTTTATTGGGATTTTTGACAACGAATATGGGCAAATACCAAGTCCGTTTTTCGTCGGTAATTTCGTCGGTTCCTAGTTTGCGGATATATCCCAATTGCTCGTAGCGTTGAATCTGTTGATTCACGAACTCTCGTAGTTCTTTGTCTCTCGCCATACGGGATTCCAAACACTGGAGTCGTCGCTTGGCCATCTCACCGCCACAGAAGTCCAGTTTTCCACCTCTTCAGCTCTTTGTTATACGTCGTCGATTCATTCAGGATAAAATTGGCTCTCTCATATTCCTTGGACCTAAGAGTGTTATTAGATATACTCACACCAACCGCATCTAACGAAAAACTTTCTTTGATAAGAACATCCAACTGCTGATCGTTATTACATTCGCAGACGTGCATTAACCTAGAGCTTGCCGGTTTACCAGTATCGCCTTTACGTCCATAAACAGACCATCCGAGCCTCGACTTATCTGCGATAAATTCTGAGTCTTCGCACTCTCTCACAACAAGCGGTACTCCTAGTCGTAAAACGGGTTCGCTGTCATTCGTCCTGTTTTCAGCTCTGCTTACATTTTGATTTCCGTTGTGAAGGAGAAAATTATGCTTTCTAGTACATCCATCCACGGAACAGTTTCGTGATGCTCTGCAATGTCGTATGAAGTGTTTTCCAAAGCATCTCCAGCACAATCTGCTCTCATTTTTAAAATACTATCTATCGGGCACGCTTAAGGCACGAAATTCTCTGCATTCCTCCAACTTATGCCAGTGCACTTTCCACATGAAGGGGTAGAGCTAGTGTCGTTATGAGCCATTAGCCGGACCCTTGGATTCCTTTCTCGTTGTCTGTCGTCGTTGCCTGAATTTATTTAGCCAGTCATCAAAAATTGCGATATCTACTCTCTGAAGTCCTGCGCTCCGCCTCGCCCAATCCAGCTTTATGTCGAACGGCAACTTCTCCAAAAGATTTCGTAGAAGCATCGGATCGTTCAGATAGGCCCTGTAGTTTTGGACCGCCAGCGCTAGGCGTACCAAACTCTCCATGCTGCTCAATTTAACAGCTGGTTCTTCTGGTCGGCCATATAATTAAATTCATTAAATTCTCCTGGTCGCTGAATCCACACCTTTCAGTGGACTACTCAAAGTTCACAATAAACATTGGCCATTCTTCTGGATTTCCAGAAAAGCAAGGCAAGTCCTTACTAATAACTTGTCTTGTTGCTATTTGCGATGCATTTAAGCATACTTCTGACGCTGCCGGCGCGACTGTCTGTGTATTCATATGCGGGCTTCTGTCCCAAGTGCCCTGACTTGTCCTTGCATAATCCGGTATATTTTGAGGATTAATTCCATATACGCTCGTACTCGCAGTCGCTCGTGGCGTCGTGTAGGTCATGTTCGGCAGTGATCCTGCATAAACATGGTTGTGATTTGCCTCCAATTGCCCGGGATGATAACTTGCGGTCCCGTAGGCTCATCGCTCCATTCCTCCTTTATAGAATGTTGAATTCACCATGGTTCCTCCGAAAGCTGCTCCGGGATGCGTTACGCTAAAACGCGCTCCCTCATCGGCAGTAACATACATCATATTTCCCGATGCACCTGCTTTCCACCGACCAGCCAATCCGGACACCTCTCTGTGACTTGTTATGAGCGAGTGTTGATCGACCCAATCCATTCTGCTTCTGTGTGCTGCCACCTGCTGACATGTGGATGCTACGATTGGCACGTTAGGTGCGGTCGATGTAACCGCCGTGATCACGCCACTGTACGTATCACTAACGCGATCCAAGTCCAAACGTCCTCCTTGTGCTGCAGAACTCGTAACAGACATTAAGCCTTCAATGTTTCCCGTTAATTCGCTGTGGTCCCCACTCTCCACTCCAGCCTGTTGATCACTTGCGTCATCCATTATATGTAGTCGATGGTTGCCTTCT
Organism: Drosophila lutescens; assembly: GCA_037075285.1. Taxonomy (NCBI): domain Eukaryota; kingdom Metazoa; phylum Arthropoda; class Insecta; order Diptera; family Drosophilidae; genus Drosophila; species Drosophila lutescens. Next base: position 21,580 of record JBAMCF010001108.1, read on the forward strand.
GACCACGCGGATCTAGGATGTGTGGTTATACACGAACCAAGCGCTTATAAAGCCGTGCAAATCAAACCTTCTCGTGTCGTAATAAACTCCGGTGCACGCGTTGATCTCTCTCCAGATCGTGGTCGTAGATTGTTCTATTTGCTGCTGAACTTTTCCACCAAAAGTTTTTTAGAATATTGCCTCGCCGGGCAATGCCTCCGTGGTCGCGGGGGGTTGTACCTTTTTTAAGTCTGTTTCTCTGTTAAAGTCCCAAACCAAAACCGCTCCTTTCTTTTCACTCCATGTAACTTTTATTTGCTTTATATGTTGACATAGGCTTTAACTAGGGTAGAAATTGGTTAATTCACCAAGAAACTATAACAAATGAGAAAGAGACTAAAAAACTTGTACGGCTCTCCGGTTAACTTGCAGCTTCCACGCGCTTTTCTTTTTCTTCTTCTTATTAGCTATTCGCCCAGCGTAACCATTCGCCGGCGACGACCAGCCATCAGCTGTTCGTACGTCGCGTTGCCAACTGATCTGTGCTGCCAATTAGGTTCATGCCGTAACAGTAATATTTCTATGCCTTCTGTGTAAGTCTCAAAATCAAACAACCAATCCAAATTAGTTTAAGGTAAATGCTATTAGGAAACAATTTAGACTTCTATTAATGGATTATATGTATTTTTTGAAGTTTGTTTTTAAACATTTTTAATGTCGTATTCTGTGAGGAGTTGAATAACTCCCCACAAATATATGCAGCAATGACAACAGATGGCCGGCCGTTTACCAGTTACGCGGCGAATTCGCGTAGTAGCGGCGCTGCGAGGAGCAAATGGAGAGAAACTCTCAAATAAAGAGTTTGGAGATCGAGAAGCGGAAAGAGAGAGTTTGGAGACCGAGAAGTGTAGAGTGAGAGCTGGACCTGGATTGGAGAGATGCCGCGGACAGAGCACAAAACGAAAATAGCGGTTCCCGGAGGCCCTATATAAAGCCGCCGGGCGCTGGCAGCATTCAGTCGATCACGAGGAGTCAATCTATCAAGATCAGTCAAGATATCAAAGTGAACAAGTCAGACAGTACAGTGAACTACAAGTAAAACAACAACAAGTCGAGTCGCCGGAAGCAGCGCCGTGGGAGCCTACAAGGAGCGAGATCGCTACGTCGAGACGTTCGGGATTGGATCACCAGGAATCTCCGAATTGAGACACAGGTAGCTGAGGTCCAGAGGGCATGACACGGCTAGGTCAAGGCGATCCGCCTGGAGAGTCGATCTGAGTTTGAGCGGTGAAAGCCTGCGACAAGAAATCGTGAGCTCGGGGACAAAACCTATCTAGACCCAGTGTACCTTGCCCAAGCAGGTCCTGGCGCGATCAGCCAGAAGGGAGATCGGTCAATCGTTGTGCTCTCGAATGGAGAACTCCAGGAGAGCCCTGCGGTTTGAGTCGTGTAGTCCCGGAGCGGCGTGTGTCCGAACCCCGAGTGAAACGAGCCAGAAGGGAGATCGGTCGATCGTTAGTGGTTATTTTTTGAGTTTTATTTTAAAACTCATGAGCATGATGAGTAAAAAAAATAAAAATCATCAATAACGATTATGGGTGAGTTTTATTTTATAAAACTCAATTCGCTTTTGCGGCCATTGTATTAGAAATTTTAATATGATTCAAATTTGTTCTTGTTTGATTGGACATGTAGTTTCAATACATTTAATTAAAAAAATTGTATTTTAGCATTAAGCTATTTTAAAAATGGATTTAAGGTGGAAATTGGGCCTTTTTGTTCAACTTTTGTGTGTAAGCAGGACAAATAGTAACTTCCGATTAAGTTGCAAGATCTTTGAAGTCGTTTTCAATACAAAGTAAAGCCGGAAGAATATGATTTAATTTTATTCGCTCTTGCATAAAATGATGACAGAAAAATATCATGGTCATAATTGAGATACACTTAAGAATGAATCAATATTTCAGTTATTTGACTATTTTCACCATATGCAATACATTGCGTATTATTTGACCTGAAGAATTGGCGTATTATTTGACCTGAAGAATTCGCGGATTACTTTACCTGAAGAATTCTCAAATCATTTGACTGAAAAAAATAACGGATGTTTAAACTCTTTTTACTTGAAGAGTTAGCGATTCGAATTTTGTCCCAAAACTTCACGTCAAATGATTCTGATATTGTTTAAGTCGAATAATCCGCGAATTCTTTAGGTCAAGAGAATCCACAAATTCTTCAGGTCAAATGCTTCACGAATTCTTTAAGTCAAATAATGTGTGAATTCTTCAGGTCAAGAGAATTTACGTATTCTTAACGTCAATTGATTTCGATATTGTTTAAGTCGAAAAATCCGCGAAATCTTCAGGGCAAATAATCCGCGAATTCTTTACGTCGAATGGTGAAAATGGACGCATAATTGAAATTTTTCTAAATACTTAAGACTATCTTAAATCTCACCATGATATTTTGCCGTGAAGTTATAAGATCCATGACAATTTGTTTCCCTGCCTTTACAAAATAGTTGTACAAAAGCCCCATTTTCCACATTAAATCGATTTTTAAAAAAACCTAATGTTTAAATACAGCTTTTTATACCCGTTACTCGTAGAGTAAAAGGGTATATTGTATTCGTGCAAAAGTATGTAACAGGGAGAAGGAAGCGTTTCCGACCCCATAAAGTATATATATTCTTGATCAGGATCACTAGCCGAGTCGATCTAGCCATGTCCGTCTGTCCGTCTGTCTGTCCGTCTGTCTGTCTGTCTGTATGAACGCTGAGATCTCGGAAACTATAAAAGCTAGAAGATTGGCGTTTTGCATGCAGATTCTAGGAGTTCCTACGCAGCGCAAGTTTGTTTCAAAAGGGTGCCACGCCCCCTCTAACGCCCACAATCGCTTATATACGATTTTAAAAATTTCAATATTTCGGAAAAGTAAAAATGCAGTTTTATTGTGTTTATCAATACCTATCGAAATGTAGAAGAAATTTTTCAAATCGGACCATTCGTTAAAAAGTTATGCGTGTTCAAAGTTTCTATCTCCATCTCCCTCGCACTCCCTTTACCTGAGTAACGGGTATCTGATTGTCGGGGCACCCGACTATAGCGTTCTCCTCTCTTGTTTTATATGTTTTGAAACTACATGTCCAAACGAACAAGAACAAATTTAAATCATATTAAAATTTTTAATACAATGACTGCAAGGGCGAATTGAGTTTTAACACATAATCATTATTGATGATTTTTATTTTTTTTACTCATCAATAACGATTACTGCCAGAGTTTAATAATAAAACTCAAAAAATAATTTTTACCATTGATTTTTTAAAATAAAACTCACAAAATAAAAATCAGGGCAGATTTGCATAACTTGACCAATTTGGAGCTCATTGGTGTTCTTGTTATACCCTTGCAGAGGGTATTATGATTTCAGTCAGAAGTTTGCAACGCAGTGAAGGAGACGTTTCCGACCCCATAAAGTATATATATTCTTGATCAGCATCACTAGACGAGTCGATCTAGCCATGTCCGTCTGTCCGTCCGTCTGTCCGTCTGTCCGTCTGTCTGTCTGTCCGTCTGTCCGTCTGTCCGTCTGTCTGTTTCTACGCAAACTAGTCTCTCAGTTTTTAAGCTATCGGGATGAAACTTTCCCAAAAGTCTTCTTACTATTGCAGGTAGTATATAAGTCGGAACCGACCGGATCGGACAACTATATCCTATAGCTCCCATAGGAAGGATCGGAAAAAAAACGTTAAAAAAATTCTAGCTTCGGTGTTTTTTGAAGTATTACCTTCTAATCTTGGGAATATTATTTTTTATATATTTCTGAATTTCAAATTAAATATTTAAAAAATCGGATCACTTTATCATATAGCTGCCATAGGAACGGTCGAAAAATTAAATGGAAATTAATAGAAAAAAATTATATCTTTGTTGATTTTTATTACATTTTCTTCTACTCTGGGATATGACCTTTTTTAAATATTTCCGAATTTCGATTTTAATTTTAAAAAGATCGAACTACTATATCATTTAGCTGCAATAGAAACGATCGAAAAATTTATGTGAAATAATAGGAAATTTAACATTTTTGCGATTTGTAAATTAATAGAATGATCTGCAAGGGTATATAAGCTTCGGCTTGCCGAAGCTAGCTTCCTTTCTTGTTTTTTTTTGTAGCACTTTTCTAAGTGGATGATTTTTTTAGTCACAAAAATTTGAAATAACTGTTATTTTCGGTCCCTGGTTGTGACTCGTGTAGTCCCGGATCTGCGTACGACCAAGACGCCGAGTACCAGAAGCAACGCTACGTCCAGCCGCGCAGCCAGCATATCCAGGAGCAGAACAGAGGACATCGTCAGCGGCAAGCCAGCAACGTTCACGACAGATCGAACTACGAGAAAACGTCGCGGGCGATAAGCCAAAGGGTGAGGCTAGGGCGGGACGTTCGTTTAAACTAGGCGTAGGAGCAAAGTGAAGCGCTCGGCAGCATCCCTGCGTACCTTGGACTGACAGCGCGACCTGAGTAAAGCACAAGTGTGACCATCCGGGACAGAGCAAGGGACAGGCGGTGGTGGATAGAAAGGAGAGGTTCCTGGAGATCGCGGCCTCTGTTCACCCTAGTCTGAGAACGGTGACGCTTCCCTAAACCCGCGCAGCTGATCTCCTGGCGAGTCCAAGACGCTACGAGTAGTCTTCGATCCCACGAATCAGAGACGAGCGTCTTCAGGGAGCTTCAGCGGCTTCAGGGAGGGTCAGCGCCTTCGGGGAGCTTCAGGGAGCTTCAGCGCGTTCAGGGAGGGTCAGCGCCTTCGGGGAGCTTCAGGGATCGTCGAGGGAGCTACAGGGGGCTACAGAACCGGAGCACCCAGCCATCAAGGGGAGCATCCAGTCATCAAGGCGTCGACGGCCACGAGTGGCGAATCCAGGCCAGCCGAGCCCGCATTGTCACTGTACTATTACTCCCGTAATAAACCCACTAAGAACCCGTGAATTCTGAGCTTTCTCACTGATCTACTGGGCGGTCACGTTTTTATAAATTTGGTGGGACGAACACACAACTATACTGAGCTAGCCACACGAATCTCGTAGCGAGCAGACCTAACTAAATTAGTTCGTTACATATGGCGCCCAAAACGTGATTGTCCCAGAGAGATAAGCGACGTAAAGCAGAATAAGGAAGAAGTGGATTTACCGCCTCAAGGCAGAGGATTTTGTCTACGTCGCAGAGAGGCTGAACATTGAGTTAGAAGGACGAGAAGAGAAAGGCATTGTCAGAATACTATTCTGAGACCGATAACGACCCCAAACTTGCCAGTATCTGGGTCGAGCTGGAGGCAGCATGCCACGAGAAAAGAAACTTAAGCATCTCGGTGACACCCGCTGAAGGAGAAGATTTTGTGGCAAGTCTGAGCGTCGACAACATACAAAAGAAGAGTCAAAAGAGAGAGCCAAGCCAGGAGGCGAAAACGACTGCACCGGTACCGACACCCAGCCAACCAGATTATACAAAGGTTGCGAAACAAGTCCACGAATGGTCGTTTAAATTCGACGGCATTGAGAAACCGTTCGAGATTCTAGAGCAAGTGGAGTGGTCCGCAAACACTTACGGCCTGGACTTGGATATGATTCCCCGCGCCATGCCAGAATTACTCAAAGGGAGGGCATTGAAGTGGTTCATCTCCAACAACAAACAGTGGCGAACCTGGGCGAAATTCATCGAGAGTTTTCACACCTATTTCCTGCCGAGAGACTTTTTCTCCTAGCTTTCGGATCAGGTCAAGCAACGAAAGCAGGGCTACGGCGAGTCGTTCAAGGACTACATGATCGACATGCAGACGCTGATGAGGCGCCTTGCGTATTATACAAAATCGATAAAGGATGCCTACCCAATGCCACGCATAAATTATATCCTCGACCAACTGAGGGAAGCGAGATACATCAGCAGTTTGGACCTGAAGGATGGGTACTGGCAAATACCACTGGAGGAAAGCAGCAGGCAATACGCGGCTTTCCCGGAAAAGGTTTATTCCAATGGAGGGTTATTCGTTTTGGTCTCCTTTCGGCATCCGCGACGTTCCAACGAGTTTTGGACCAAGTAATTGGACCCGAAATGTCACCCCGCGCGTACGCCTACCAAGACGACATAATAGTGATCGGACGCACGCTGGAAGAACACAAAGCGAACCTGATAGAAGTGTTCCGGCGGCTAAAAGAAGCAAATCTACGACTAAACCCGGAAAAATGTCATTTCCTCAAGAAGGAATTATTGTATCTCGGTCATCGAGTGACCAGCGAAAGGATAGACACAGACCCAGAAAAAGTGGCAGCCATCGCAGAACTAGAACCACCAGCGACAGTAAGAGAACTCCGACAGTACCTGGGCGTGGCGTCGTGGTACCGGCCGTTAGTACCGGACTTCGCAAAAATAGTCAAACCACTCAACGATTTGCCACGCAAGGGCAACAAGTGGGTGTGGACTCCGGAACATCAGATGGCATTCGAAGTGGCAAGCCCGGACTCGTTGCAGACCCCGTTCACGCTGCCCGGACTGCGAGCGACTAACGGTATCGGGGCAATACTGACCCAATACTGACTTTTTTTTTGCTTGGCAATCGTCTAAGCGATCGGAAAGCTAAAGCCATGATTGGAAGGTTACCACTTTACCATATGGCCCTGAAGTGGCTCAACAGCATTGAGAGCCCTTCAGGATGGATCGCCAGATGGGCTCTGGAGTTACAGCAGTACGAATTTGAGATAGCGTACCGGAAAGGACAGCTCAACGTGGTGGCGGACGCCCTGTCAAGACAGCCACTACCAGAAACGCTTCGAGGCATAAAGGAGACATCGGCGGCGGAAGCATCTTGCATGCTGCATGCTGGAGTCAAGAAATGCGAGAGAAAATAAGGACCCAACCGCAAAAGTACCCGGATTACGTGATGCAGGGTGGCACCCAATAAAGGAACATACCACACAGACCAGGCAGCGAGGATGTCGCAACGTGGAAGATGTGCGTCCCGAAAGCTCCACGGGAAACGGTGCTAAAGGAAAACCATTCACCTTCAGCGGGCCACGTAGGAAGCCGAAGGACGATTGCACGCATAGCAGCACGATATTACTGGCCAGGTATGCACAGAGACGCCCGAGCCCATGTCAGAAGATGCGAGGTATGCATGAGATTCAAGATGAATCAAATGCAGGCGGCAGGCAAAAAGTGCCAGAGGAACCAAAGCAAGGCAACCAAATGTTGCTGGTACTGATAGACCGGTTCTCCAAGTGGACTGAGTTAGTACAACTCGCAGCGCGACGGCCGAATCACTAAGGAAAGCTTTCAGGGAACGAATAATCGCAAGGCATGGGGTCCCGAAAGTGGTCATAACGGACAACGGAGTACAGTTTGCCAGCCGAATCTTCAAGGGTTTCCTAACCGATATGGGTATAAAACAGCAGTTCACAGCTCCATACACCCCGCAAGAAAACCCGAACGACCGAGCGAATAGGGCTGTGAAAACAATAATTGCGCAGTTCACCGGGCAAGACCAGAAAAACTGGGGCGAGAAATGGCCGGAAATAATACTTGCCGTAAACACCAGCGTTTCGGAATCCACTGGCTACACCCCGGCATTTCTTACTCAAGGCAGATAACCCAGACTACCGAGCGCCCTATACGATCGAGAAAACCTGGGGACAGGACGAGCTAACGAAACTACGGACGAAAACGCCAGCAAACTCAGAGAGATCTTCGAGATCGTAAGGCGAAATCTAAAAAGAGCCTCCCAGGATCAAGCCAGGCATTATAATCTGAGGAGAAGGCAACGGACACCAGCGGTGGGTGACGTCGTGTGGGCCAAAGAACACCACTTATCGAAAGCGGCCAAAGGATTCGCAGCAAAGTTGGCCCCTAGATACAACGGGCCATACCAGGTCGTGGAATTAATCTCTCCGGTAATATGCAAGATACGCCATGTAACCACAAAGAAAGAGCGGACCATACATGTAAGCGAGCTCAAAAAACAAGAAACACAAGAAACAAGCGAGCGACCGCAGCAGGCAGAAACAACAAACGAACAACGGCATTGAGAAACTTCCAAGGACTATCCAAGGATACTGTTCACGCTAGCCTCTTTATCTGTCTGTCTGTTTGCCTGTCTGTCTGTCTGTCTGTCTGTCACACATATTCTTGGACTTCCTACGCAGCGCAAGTTTATTTCAAAAAGGTGCCAAACCCCCTCTAACGCCCACAATCGCCCACTAACGATTTTTAAATGGGTCTGGCGCCCACACCTTTAAAGATTTCCGAGAAGTATAAATGCAATTTTGTTGTGTATATTTATACCTATCGAAATGTAGAAATTTTTCAAATCGGACGATTCATTAAAAAGTTATTAGCAATCAAAAAAATTTTATATATCCATCTCCCTTGCACTCCCTTTAGCTGAGTGACGGGTATTAGATAGTCGGGACCCAAACCCGACTATAGCGTTCTCTCTTGTTATACCCTTGCAGAGGGTGTTATGATTTCAGTCAGAAGTTTGCAACGCAGTGAAGGACCCCA
>JBAMCF010001110.1:0-37895 GCA_037075285.1 Drosophila lutescens
GTTGTTTTTGCGGAAATTCAGGAAAAAAGTTATGGTAAATCTGTTCTCTGCTTTTAAGCTGTATATAAGGAATTTTTTTTTTAAATTTAAAAAAAATAGCAAATATAAAGGTATGCTTAATTTTCAATTTTAATTTCCATAAGCCGAAGCTGCAGACTACCGACCTGCTAGTGGTAAATAATTTACTTTCGCCATTTAAAAAATCATTACAATTTTCCTTTACTTTACGGCAAAAAGTGTAAAACTTAGAAACATTTTCTTGAAATTATAAATGTTTAGACATATTTTTTTTAAATATACCCATACTAACCGTTTAAACTTTTTGATAGTAACAAGATCGCTAATTTGCATCCAAATTAAAAAATTTTGTGTTATTGAATTTTTTATTCTTTGTTAATAAAAAGTTTTTATATTGGGTTGGCAAAGTCATGTCGTTTTTTTTTCAATATTTTCAACGATGATTTGTTTCATATCCAGGACTTATAATTAATCAATTATGTATTGGCCGTTTTGTTCGACCACTAATGACCATCTCTCGGGCGGCTGCCAATTCCGCGCTCGAAGAACTTTTGGTCTTTTCCAGGAAAGAATCGAGACAAGTGGTTTTCGACAGCCTCATCTGAATCAAAGTTTTACCATTCAAAGAGTTTTGAGAGAGCGAAACAAATGGTAATCTGAAGGTGCTAAGTCCGGACTATAAGGTGGATGTGGTAGCACTTCCCAATTCAGCTCCGTTAATTTTGCCGAGTGACCAAAGATGTGTGGGCCTAGCGTTGTCATGGTGAAAGACTATACTCTTGCGATTAGCTAGTGCCGGCTCCTTTTCTTTAATTTTTTCCGCCAAATTGGATAGCTGGCGACAGTACCATCTGAATTGATGGTTTCATTCCGTCCCAGCTGCTCAAAGTGCACTACACCCTTCCAATTCCACCAAACAGACAGCATAACTTTCCTCTGATGGATATCGGCCTTTGATGTGGCTTGGGCTGGCTCATCTTTCTTGCTCCATGATCTTTTTCGTTGGACAATATTGTAAACAACCCACTTTTCGTCGCCAGTAATGATCCGCTTCAAAAAAGGATCGTTTTTAATCCGTTGCAGCAGAGAATGACAGATATTGATACGCTTAGTTAGGTGAATTTCCTTTAAGTTATGCGGAACCCAAACATCGAATGGTTTTCAACCGTTGTATGCGACACTGAGCTTCTCCGACATCTCCCGCGTTGAATAACGCCCGTTTTCATCCAGCAAAGCCTGAATTTGTTCGTCAAAAACGGCCGATGGTCGACCAGAACGTGGGGCGTCTTTAACTCCAAAATCTCAAGCCTGAATTTGGCAAACCAGCGCTGACATTGGCGATCCTCATGGCATCTTTACCATACACTTCGCACAATTTTTCGCGAGCTTCGACTGTTTTTCCTTTTCGGAAATAAAAAAGCAAAATATGCCGAAAATGCTCATTTTGATCCTCCATGTTTAATTTGCTTTAGCTTCCCCAAATGTTATCGAATAATTACCAAATTTTCATCGATAGTACCTAAGACAATAAGCTTTAAAACGATACTAAAAAGTGTGACTCGATTAGTCGTAAATAAATTAGATTAAAAACGATGACTAAAAAAACGACATGACTTTCATGCCCACCAATAATATTGTTTATGGGCATGTGCTATTTTTTTAGGTAGTGAACTATTTTTTAAGCCATTGATTCCTTAAAATTTATGGGCTTAAATTGAACATTTATACCCATTTTTACTATTTTTAATTCCACAATGGCATAAATCATTATTTTAGGCAATGTAGTCCATGTTTTCTTAAATCTATCGTTTTTTTTTTCTGAGTGTATACAATGCGAACATGCCGCAGCAATAGCGACGATGAATCAAAAAACGGGAAGGCAAAAACATGACTTGCTGTCTTTTTGACTGTCAATCGAAGGGAACAACGTGCTTAAATTTGTCGGTAGACAATTTGTAATTTTTAGAAGTGTTTAACAAGTGCATTGAATCAGGTAAGTGGCATTTTAATTCATTAAATATGTGCAGTTGATATTAATTAAAACAAGAGAGAACGTTATAGTCGGGTGCCCCGAAAAATCAAGTATCTCGTTACTCAGGTAAAGGGAGTGCGAGGGAGATGGAGATAGAAACTTTGATCACGCATAACTTTTTAACGAATGGTCCGATTTGAAAAATTTCTTCTACATTTCGATAGCTGATAAACACAATAAAACTGCATTTTTCTTTTTCGAAATATTAACATTTTTAAAATCGTATTAAGCGATTGTGGGCATTAGAGGGGCGTGGCACCTTTTTAAACAAACTTGCGCTGCGTAGGAACTCCAAGAATCTTCATGCCAAATACCAATCCTCTAGCTTTTATAGTTTTCGAGATCTCAGCGTTCATAAGAAGACAGACAGACAGACGGACAGACAGACAGACGGGACAGACGGACATGGCTAGATCGACTCGGCTAGTGATCCTGATCAAGAATATATATACTTTATGGGGTCGGAAACGCTTCCTTCTAGCTGTTACATACTTTTGCACGAATACAATATCCTCTTTTACTCTACGAGTAACGGGTATAAAAACCGGTAGGTTTATGTCGGTACTATTGTTTCTGGGTGGAAGACATACATACATTTCCCGTGGCCAGCGCTAAAAATGCTTAGGATCTCGCTGCGGTCTCGCGAGTTTTAAAAAGGTAAATATAAAAAATAACAAGTAAAAAATATTTTTTAAAACATATGTTTCTTTAATTTTTTCATTAGCCTTGGGCAAATATTCACCGTACGGACAAATGCGTAAGGAAGGCGATCTTACATAAATATTAAAAAAAACAAAAACAAGGGGTATTATTATAATATAATTGTACAAAAATGTAAGTAAAACAATTTAAGGGGGTAACTGGGATAAAAGGGATTTTCTGTAATTTTTTTGGCCAAAAGTAAAACCAATCGAAATTTTATGATTTTAAATATTTTTTCACGAAAATACGGTATTGATTGGTAACGGTTTAGCGTACTTGATTTCATTTTCTAATTAAATGAGTTTGGCACTTTGGTGGGGGAATAACTACTAAACTAAAAACTACAGAATTAAAACCGTATTAAAACTCATTTTATATTTTTTAGGAGCGCGAAATGCGGAGCAGAGAGAGAAAAGGTCGGAACTCGTTTGTTCTTGACAATTTATGCATGAAAATGTGAAGAGAATATAAAAATGCGGGCAGAAAACGTGATGCTTATGGAGACACTTAAATTCGATAATAGATCGACTTTTTGCTTTTGTTCGCTTTGTTTAAGGGAACATCTAGGTAACTTGGAAAAAAGGGGATTTTCTGGAATTTTTTGTCCAAATCAAGAAGTTAATGGAAAATTTGTAAACTAGGTTTTATAATATTAGGTCCGAAGTACAAAACCAATTATTTTCGAATAAATCGAAAACAAAATGGCGGCTGTGCATCATTTCTTCATAGACGGCCCTTTTTTGTTGAAGGGGGTCCATGGAAGGACAACTAACGTCTTTGAATTTTTGATCTAGAACAAAAAATCAAGTTTTGGTTAGTTTCTATACATCAACAGCTACCGACACAAGTAGGATTTTTCGATATATTGTTTTTAAAAAAAATCCTACATGTGTCGATAGATAAAGGGGGGGGGGGGGGGGGGGGGTATTTTGAATATAATGTGGTTGTTTGTTCGTGTTATGTGTCCGGCTGTCTCAAAAAAGTGGTTTTGAAATAAAACGCGTATAAAGTTTTAATGTGCCCGGGATATACCTGTGAGGCATCGCCGCAGAATGGAAAAATTTCGACACTTTTGCCGGACTCTATCTTTTAGCATGTGATTTTTAAGACCCTAAAAGAATTCTTAATAATTTTACCTACACACTGAAAAAAATATGGACTTAAAACCCATAAAATGGACATAAACTAAAGTAATATGGACTAATTTTGGACCTAAGGAATCTCAGACTTGTTTTAATCCATTGTTGGATGAAATACTGTGACAATCCACTTAGAGGGTGTCGTATAAATATCCATAATCCTAGTTTAAGAAAGTACAAAAATTCCGTTTCGTTACTAGTTTTAAGAGAAAAAAAAACTCCAGGGTGGTAACCCAGCCGATATTTAGCCAAGACAAGTTCAAGTTCCAGGGTGGCAACGCCAACCGAATACGTAGGTGAGACACCTTACATACTAGAAATCCCGACCTGGATACTCGTTATTGCTTGGCTTATTGCCTGGCATACAGTACATAAACTGTCTGCCTAAAGTCGTCGAACTAGAATTTGAACCAGTTGGACTAAGGTTTGCATATGAGTCTGAAGATTTGAGCTGACAGGCTCTCTCGGAGGAATGCAGAATATAAAATCTGATTGTAAGAGTCAGAATTGTTACTGATTTTATTGAATAAACTTGTCTGGTATTTATAGGTAAAAAGTGCTAAGGTAACAGAATAGGGTTAGTGCAAAGTGTTATTATTATGCAGCATCCGCCAATACAAGCCCAGTTGGCGAATTTTTCAGCAGAATAAGCTCGTGGCCAATAAGTGGGTCATTGCTAATGTTGCTGACGGCTTGACCCGATAAATGATACTTTAGTGCGCTGACTTCTACAACGGGCGTTGTTATATTGCCAAAACGAATGTACGCTAGGCGTGATTCGGGATCATCGTGCTGAATGTGCTAATACTAATGTTGGCGTTTCGTGAGGTGCAGCATGGGGAAAGAGACAATAAACCCGATCCATCAAGGTAAATGGTGGGTGGTATTCCCTTGCATACAGCTTGTAGTTCTATTTGGTTGTGGGTCGCAAACATCCATCTGTTTTGTTGATGCGTTCTTAATCAAATCAAATCTGCTTTCGACTTAATAATCGCAGAGTGTATAGATTTGTTGTTTAATAGCTGAAATTCAACCGATTTTCAGCGTTAAATGCGGTCGAATGGTTAAAGCAAATGTGCTCGTTGTTGGATAATACTAGACATTGCTCGAATTCATCCTCAGTAAGACCAATGAATTGATCTCTCTCTCTTCTCTTCCTGTGGGAATTTACAGCTATGATAGGTGTCTTAATGTCGAATCGATTCCAGCCTCCTGATTTCCACGTCGGGATGGGGATGATGCTGAAGACTTCCTGCTGTGCTGTCGATACCAGAGGCACTGTCATTTTGAATACTAATATGATCTGAAGTTGTGGTTCCCTCAGCGCGCATGATTTTATAGAGTTCCATTACATTTTCCGTCGGAATAGCAACATCTGATCCGGAAGTAGATGATCCCGAATTTTGCCTAATTGGTCTCTTAGCTGCTTAGGAGTTACCAGCATGGGACTGATGGTTCATGACGCAACGCGGTAAGAACGCTGGCAATTTCCGCTTGCATCCGGCTGCATTCCAGTTGCCAGCAGGGTTAGCTGGGCAGCTAAGATTACTGCTTGCTGTAAGTGGTGTTTTGATATCTGCCTCGTTCCTTGTTGAGGGTTGCTAGTTGATGCTCCAAATTTCTGATGCGGTTATCAGTGGATGACTCGCCGGATTTCACCTCATTTATGACCTTGGCCATGTCGTCTGCGTACCTGGTGTCAAGGACGCCAAATAGTGAGTTAGCCACGTTACCTACTATGTCAAGTGGTGATCTTCGCTGTCGGGAATGGTTAATCAGATAACTTCTTTCTTGTAGCTCGCATTGTACATGTTGAAAGTGCTCTAATATAGAGTTTTGTTGAGTTTTCGTTATGCAGCTCAGAACACTTGTGCCTGGTTCCTTAATCCCAGTGGACAATATGTTCAAATCGCTCCAATATGGTTTCAAATCATAATACGCAATGATGGTCCATTCCGAAATTGCCGTTCTTTCAGTGCCGAGTCGTTCATAGAATATTCCGGGCTGATTGGCGAACTGAGTTACATTTGTTGGCTGCCCCATTGCGAGTTGTACCTTCCTTACTGGTACCATTGCTCCTTTGATGTCGATACTTCTTCTTTTGAGAAGCGGCGTAACAAGGCGCGGATCAGTCGCTCAAATACGCTAGATGCAGTTTTTACATCTATTAGTATCGTATTATCCTTGCTAGGATAATGTCTATATTAATTCTATCGGCCAACTCATCATATTGGTTATCTTCCTTATTAATGGCAAAGCCCATCCTTGCCGTTCTGCGACGTGGACATCCAATTGTTGCGCATTTGAAGGTCTGAATTCCATGGACCACTGCTTCCAGAATACGTGCTTAAGTCTGAAATAATTCCCATCTTTTTACCAATGTTTTGTTGGTTGGGGTGAGATTTACAACGGGCAGGGCCAGTAGGGGCTCACCAATCAGGAAATGCCTCGGGTTAATGCCGACACATCCGTAGATGGATCGACATGGACAATTGTAGGTCGGAATTGGTGGAATGGTGTCGACTTCCCACTACAGTGTTAAGCTCTCGAAATGTTAATGATGCGGTGGCTGTGACTGATACTGGTAACCGTTTCGCAGATTTACTTGCAGCTTCCAACAGCCTGCCGAACGATGGAGCTCGGGGCGGTATGAACTTAAAATCCACCTGTCGCTGATTGCAATGGTGGATGATCTTGGCTTGTGCCTTATCCTTGAAGATCGCTTCTTCTAAGGCCTTTAGATTATTGTTGGCGCCGACGAAGTTGGTTGCGTTATCGTAGTGGATGGTCTGACACCTTCCACGTCGACTCTAGATGTACTGCCTTCGTTGCGAAACAGCAGAAAACTGCAATATACGCCTTGTCGGGTCTTTTTCCACGGAGTTTATGGTGAATCCAAATTGGCCCACAGTAATCAACACCAGAGTGTAAGAATGGTCGTGCTTGTGTTACTCGGTCGGCTGGCAGATTGCCCATGATTTGTTGCATTAGTTTGGGCCGTGCCTTTGTACACTTGACACAACAGTGTATAATGCTTCTCGCCATGGTTTTATCATTGATGATCCAGTATTGCTGTCTGGCAATGGCTCTCAACGCCTGCGCACCGCAATGCATGTTCTCTTCATGCATCTCTCGCAACAGCATTCTCACTATTGGATCATTGTAAGGTAGCAAGATTTGATGCTTTGCGTTATACGGGAGTTTAGATTCTTCTAGCCTCCCTCCGACTCTGATAAGACTATCCTTGCCGATCATGGGAGACAGGGAGACGAGAGCGCTCTTTTTGTCCACGGCCTTGTAAGCTACAAGTTGCTTGTACTCACATGCGAAGTCAATTTTCTGAATGGTGCGTAGTATAATAGCACGAGCGTGAGTCAGTTCACCAATACGTAGGGTGGTTGTACTCGTTCTGTTTCTTTTGTAACAGAAGCGCATCATATATGCCACAATTCGTTGTAGTTTTTGAAAACTGTAGCTATGGTTGCAATTATAGAGTTCTTCCCCTGTCTGATCCTGACATGTTAGAAGACTCACTTGTTGTGTTCGCCGTTCAAGATCACTTGGACCGATTACCGGCGACTTGATCCATTTGTCACTTGAACCGTGTAGAAAAAGTGGTCCATACAGCCAGAAATTATGTTCTGATAATTTGCTGGCTGCAATTCCTCTTGATAGCACATCTGCTGGATTGTTAGCCGAGGACACGTGTCGCCATTGAGATGGATCTGAGACAGCTTGGATTTTGGCTATCCGAATTGAGACGAACGTGTGGTATGTGGCCGACGATGCGTTTATCCAGGAGAAAACTACAGTTGATTCAGTCCAGAAGTATCCAGATGCCCTTTCGATCGGTAGCCGCAAATCCTTTCTTACTCTGTGTGTTAGTTCAGCCCCCAACAGCGCAGCACATAATTCAAGGCGAGGCAAAGTTTCTTTCGCTGATGGAGCCACTCGTGACTTGGAGCAAAGAAGTCGTACCGAAATTTGATTGTATTTGTAGGTAGCTCTTATATACACTGCTGCTCTGATGCATCCACGAATGTGTGTACTTCTTGATTAACTGGAACCTTTCCATTATAGATATGTCTAGTAATTTGCATACTGTTCAATGCTTGCAGATCCGAGCGATAATTTTTCAATCAGTTTGGAGCTCTTGAGGGAGCTCCTCGTCCCAACTCAGGTTCAGTGCCCAAAGCGTTTGCATAAATATTTTTGCCTTTACTACCACGGTGGCAAATAGTCCAAGCGGGTCAAATATTTGTGCTGACTCGGAATTTGCCACGCGTTTGGTGATGATTGACGCTTCGCTTTTCTGGGATCGTCCACACAGTTGATCCTTCTGTGGCATCCATACCAGACCCAACGTCATGACGCTGTAGTGTTTCAATGTTTCGTCTAGCTTGACGTTTTTGATGGTGTCTGCTTCGGGAACTTCTTTTTGGATTTGCCCATTATTGGAGCACCATTTTCGGAGTTTGAAACCGGACGGTAACAATATTTTGTTTAATTCCTTTTGAATTTGGACTGCTTCCGGAACGCTCTTTGCTCCAGTGAGACAGTCATCTACGTAGAAATCGTGTTTTAAAACAGACGATCCAAGCGGGAATTGATCCTTTGCCTTCTCGGACAAGTAATCTAAGCATTTTGTTGCTAAGAATGGGGCTGACGTTGTACCGTATGTAACGGTTTTGAGCCGGTAATATTTAAGATCATCTTTATGAGTTCGGAAGCGTAATAGAATTGTAAATAGCTCGCTTTGGACAGTGGGTCCAGCATAGAGTATGTCGTTCAATGACTTGTTGCTTGTAGTTTTGCATGAAGCGTCGAATACTACCCGCAACTTTGTTGTGCTGCTTTCCGGCTTTAGCACGCAGTGGTGTGGAATGAAGTAATGATTAGCGGGTATATCTGCTTGGCACACTTGTTTCATGTGTCCTAGTGCTTCGTATTCATCCATGATGTCCACGTAGCCTTTCCAGACTTCAGGTGACGTTCTTCTTTACAGAGCCAGAAACCTATTCGTGTATTTTTTCTGTGATGCCCCCAGGGCTGAAGCATGTTCAGAAAATGGGAGTTTCACAACAAATTTGCCATCCTTTGCCAATCCTAAGTTTCCTACGAAGTGCATTTCGCAATGCGCCTCTATTGGTGATCGATGCTTTTCTTCGGTTTCAAGATTTTCTAGGGTCCAGAATCGTTCCAACAGTGTATCGATTTCTTCATTTGTAGCTGCGGCGGCACAAACCGCCGCTGAATCGTGATCCGAGGAGATCTTTCCGGCAATGATCCATCCAAGTTTTGTATTCTGAAGAACTGGTCCTCCTGCCTTTAGTAAAGTCTGGTTTGGCAGCAGCAATGAATAGTAGTGCTCTGCTCCGATAAGCATGTCAATCTTTCCTGGCTTATCGAAATTTGGATCGGCTAGAGCTATGTTGCTTGGAATTTGTAGGCTTGCCGAATTTAATTGATGCGCAGGCTGATCAGTTATTATGTGGCACAAAGGCTTCAACATCTTGAGTGAAGGCATTATGCATTGACTTTACTTGCACATTTGCTCTTGCTTTACTGGTCTTTGGATTGCCTCCAATGCCCTCGATACGTAGAGAAGTTCCATGAATTTTCAGTGATAGTACTGACGCCATTCGCTCGGAAATCAGATTAATTTGTGATCCTGAATCTAGCAGCGCTCTGAAGGTAGCAATTTGACCATTGCTTGCCTTTACTGACACTTTGACTGTGGCCAGCAAATTATAATTCTTGTTGCTAGCTGCACCTACAGTAGGTGACTGTTGATTGGATGCTGTACCTGATGTGGTTTCCAGGTGCAACAATGTATGATGTTTCTTGTCGCACTTAAAGCACGGGCGACCTCGGCAATCCTTTGCCTTGTGGTCATTGCTGAAGCAGTTGACACACAGTCTTTGTTTTTGTACCCAATTAACTCGTTCGGGTATTGTTTTGCTGCGGAAGTTATCGCATTTATAGGGCCAGTGATTCCTTTTGCAAAATTGACAGCATGGTCCTTTTCCAGTGCTGGCTGATGAGCATGTTGGACCCTTATATCCTTTCTTGATTGTTGTCCCTTTTTTCCTGTTCCAAGTACTCGGATGCGCTGGTCCAGAAAGCTGAGCAGTGTGTCGAGACCCTGTAACTCTCGGGACCCGTCTAACGACTGCTCGTATAGGGCTCTGCTAGCAAGATCCAATTTTTGCTTGATGATGGCAATCAATATTGTATCCCAATTTGATACATCGATGCCCAGTCCCTTTAGTGATGCTAGAGACTCGATAGTTGTAATGTACAACTCTTTTAATGACCTTGGATCGTCACTAACTGTGTTTTTAGGTACCACATTTTTCGTACCGTCGGCATCTTAAGATCATGGACCATGCATTTGAATAAATCAAAAAACTGAGTCCATTTGAGTAGATCCCCATCGAATTTGGGGATGCTGACTCTGTGAAAATGCATATCTTTATTGCTAGAGGAGTTTGATTTTGCTCCTAAGATAACTTGAATTTCCTTTTCAAGTTTTAGGAAGGATTTCATGTCATATCCTCCCTTGCTTGGATCATCATATTCTTCATGTACGGAGAAATGGATCTCTTGAGTTTGCGCCCATAGTGATTTTATCAAATCACTTTTTACGGTCTTTCCCGTCTCTGAATACTCTTTCATAGCGCGCTTAATCGAATCTGATATTGCCTTTTGTCGACGACATGCTGATATAATTTTCTGGGTCTCTATCATGGTCTGCTGAATGCTTGCAGGGTCACCAGTTGGGGCTGGAGTTACCTCGGCTTGGCTTGTTGATTGTTCCATGCAGTCCCGTATGATAGCTCGATATTTGTCGTATGACTCACGACAGTCGTTGTAGAACTTCACGTACACCGCAGTTCAATATTTTTGAGGAATCTTGAGATCATTCTTTGTAAATCGACTCTAAGTGTCATCGAGTGCGGTTAATCTGGTTTGATAATAATTCGGACCGGATTTTCTCTCCGATGAATCTTTTTTGAAGTTGATGATAAATTTTGAGATTTCTTGACTGATATCTTCTTGCACGTCTAGTGCTTCTGTGACTGTTTGCTCATCCATGTCCCTCATATTTATTACCTTGTGTTTAAAAACTTCTGACCCGTTGGGAGTGTTTTATTTGCTTGTATAGCTGGATACGCTCTTATTCGCAACCGAATTGGTCAAAGAAGCTTTAACACTTATGAATGATTTTGATGAATTTGATGACAGCAACTGTGGTGTCCTTAATCTGTCGCCTTGTTGACGACTTGGGCAAAAGGACTCGTATGGAAGATATCTCCAACGTTG
Organism: Drosophila lutescens; assembly: GCA_037075285.1. Taxonomy (NCBI): domain Eukaryota; kingdom Metazoa; phylum Arthropoda; class Insecta; order Diptera; family Drosophilidae; genus Drosophila; species Drosophila lutescens. The sequence continues at coordinate 11,218 of JBAMCF010001110.1, forward strand.
TGTTCTAGCCTAGAACAATTTTTATTTAAAAGTCAAAGCATAACAGTTATTCTGTGATTTTTATTTTGGGATAACAGTTATTCAATGATTTTTATAATAAAAATAAAAAATAAAAATCAAAACCAAATATCTTTGAAACCACGCGGAATACAAAAAAACGGAAAACGCAGTTTTATTTTTCGGATGAATACCTTTCATATGATATATCACATGTCCGTTAAAAACAAATGTTCAGGATTCTAAAATTAATATTGTTAATATGCTAAATATACACGGAAACTTCTTTGTTATGTTCCAGTAATATTAAAGTAAAAAATCCATTAAGTGATAGAGTACAAAAAAAATCATATTGGTAGGAACAGCACAGTCTGCCTGAAATTAACAACAAATTAAGGCGTCGAATTCGCGGTTATTTCTAACTAAAAAATAATACCTTCTGCAAAATGTCTGTAACCAAATACAACAATTTTTTTCAGGCGTGGTACATTTAAATCCGTATTAAAAACCATTCCAAAAATAAAAATATAAACTTTTAAATATTTTAATATTTATTTATTATTAATTAACACCTATAAAAATTTTGAGTAATTATAAATGAAGTATAAGATGTTTTTTAGGTAAACAATTTATTTAATTATTTAGATTCAAAAATAGCATCTTCTTGATGGCTCCTTCTGATAAGTTGCATCTCAAGTCAGATAGTAGCAATTTTAGTGCGGAAAATGCACGTTCCACGCTGACTTGTGTCGCTGGTACCGAGTGGACTACCTTTGCCAACTGGTACAAATGCGGATAATTGAATCTCTTATCTTCCCAGTACTTCATAATGTCCTCGCTCAAGTTGATGGGCTTTGGAGTATAGTTTTCAATTTCCGTTCTTGCCAGTTGGATCTCTGGGTTAATTTCTTCTTCGGGGTCCTCGTTTTCAGATGCCACATCAATTGAACTTAAAAAGGAGTTTAAGAGGCTATATTTTAGATCAGAAGTGCCACTTTTCTGACTGGTCGATGGAGTCGGTTGGGGTATTTCGTTGTCCTATAAATAAAAAATATTAAAAAATTAAAATATTTAATAATATAAAATATACCCTTTTCCGCACTGAATATATTTGGCTAATAAGCTTTTTTAAATGGCTCTTTGCCTTTAGGATTTGATCCGGATATGGTGCTAAAACACGTCTTAGCCTGGGGTCGATATATAATGCAGCGAGAACGACTTCATTCGTCAATAGCTGATCCTCTCTCTTGACGAGGCAGTTCGCGAGTATTTCGCTGTGATTATTTTTCATCGCCATTACTTCGAGTTTTGTTTCCAGCCAAATTTTATAAAAATCTCCCAAATATAGTTGCTCGCTTTGGAGTTTCTGCGTGGCAACAAAAATGGGATTCAAAGTCTTCACCAGCACATTGATTTCTGTCCATTGCAAATCTGACAGCTGCTCATTTTTTCCCAGGTTTTCTTTACAGAACTCCGAAAACTGACACACGCTTTGCAACATGTTGTATGTTGAGTTCCATCTGGTCGGTACGTCAAGGTATGGTTGCGATAGCCCGCAATTACGAATTAAAATCCTGAAATATTAAATGAATTCTATTAACGAAAAGAAAAAAGGTACAAAATAGAACAGTGGTAAGTTATTTAAGTAACCTGTGCGTGGGGGTCCTTAAAGTCTTAATCATAGCTCGTACTTGTCGGATAACTTGGTCGCGAGAATCATCTTTTAAAAAATCTTTTACAGCCAACTGTAAGGAATGGGCGGCACATTTAATTGACTCGATGGAATGAATGCGAAGATCGTGATATTCCTTTTCATTGCAGATAGGTTCTAGATCATTTTGTTCTTCATTGAGCCACTCAACAGCCTTAATCATGTTTTTTCCATTATCAGTGGTTACTGTATAGACTTGATTGGTTGATATTTTGAATTCCTCTAAAATGGATTCAATTTCTTCACTAATATATTTTCCGGTATGGCTTTCATGCAGTTCAATTATACCCAAGGTTTTTATAATTATGTGATTTTCCCTATAAAATTGAACATTCACTCCAAGAACTCCGCGGTTATGCCTTGATGCAATATCTACCTTTAAGGATATTAATTTTTTGTCCAGCATACATATCAAGTTTTTTTTAACTTGGTCATATTTCTCGGAGACATAAATAATTACGTTCCTTGACGTTATTGGATTCATATCTAGGCCGGAGAAAATTTGATCAGTTAATATTTTAAATGCCTTTGAGTCCAGAGTGGCAAATGGCATATTTTCTTCAGTAACCAGCCGAACGCAAGCCGATTTTACGTCGCAAATGGAAAGACTAATGTTAAATTTTTTCATCTTATCCACTGGCTCATCATTTTGGCGTTCGTCCATTTCGGAGACAAAATGTTCCTCATGTTCATCCTTTAGGTGTCTTTTCAGATTGGTGATGTACACACCTCTAAATTCCTTATTGCACAATTTGCATTTTGATCCATTGTTAATTGATTGGAAATCAAAAAAGGTTCTAACCAAGGAATTGCGTTTTCTTCCCATATGGACTTTTAAACTGAGGAAAGGTACTATAATATTAAAAATGTACACAAGATTTTATTACTTACCGCTTATGATGAAAATTAATGAATCAACAGTATTGACAGTAAAGCCTACTATCAACAACATGGAATTTTCTCGTCAATTTTTTGAAAATTATCTTATCAGTTATAATATACAATTTTATATCACTTACCTATGCATTGATTCGCTAAACTTTTCACTTCTTTCGCAAAACAAAGATTATATGTTATTTTTTATTTAAAAATGTTCAAATGAACACACTAAAAAATGGTTTTAAATATTTATGTAAATAGGCATGTAATATATCATATGAAAGGTATACATCTGAAAAATAAAACTGCGTTTTCCGTTTTTTTGTATTCCGCGTAGCTTTAAAGATATTTGGTTTTGATTTTTATTTTTGATTTTTAAAATAAAAATCATCGAATAACTTTTATGCCAAAATAAAAATCACAGAATAACTGTTATGCTTTGACTTTTAAATAAAAGTCATCGAATAAAAATATTTCCATGTCTACCACTTTTATGTAAATCACGTTTTAGCCTATGATCATAACTGTTATTTGCAGTCCCTAGAACGTGTGATCTCTTAGTGAGATCTCGTCGGGACCTCCAAAATGTTATTGCTTGGCTTAGATGCCTGGCATACAGTACATAAACTGTCTGCCTAAAGTCGTCGCAACTAGAACTTGAACCAGTTGGACTAAGGTTTGCACATGAGGGTCTGAAGACTAGAGCGACAGCCTCTGTTGAATGCAGAATGAGTAAAACTTGATTGTAAGAGTCAGAATTGTTACTGATTTCATTGAATAAACTTAACGGTATTTATAGGTAAAAAGTGCTTAGGTTAACAGAATAGGTATAAAGCAAAGTGTTGGTTATTATGCATAATGCGCTAATGGGAGCAAGCCCAGTTACAATTCAGCAGAATAAGCTCGTGCCAATAAGTGGGTCATTGATAATGTTGCTGACGGCTTGACCCGATATAAGATACTTCAGTGCGCTGAGTTACAACTATTGCTGCGACTGAACAATACTAAAAGTAGGAAAATTCTAGAAATCCCGAAAGCGGGAAAAAGGAGAAAGGGAGAGGGGCACACAGCTAAGGTCTCTTCTCTCGGGATCGCGGAACGGGCAAGACGTGTGCTCCGGGCTTTTCCTTTCGCCGGCAGAGGATCGCGGGACAGGCCAGCTTTGACGCCTGACGCGACTGCTCTCGTGTTTCTAACCGCGTGTGTTCAAGGTAACGAAGTTCTACGCAGTGTTCCGCGGGTGATCGTAAGAAAGATTATAGATATAGGAGACGGACCAGTCGAGGTTAGTACGACTAGGTTCACATGTGTTCAAGACGGTGTAGCGGACTCAAGTGAGGACAATTTGAATAAACGGTAAAGAATATATTATCGCACATTTCGACCACGTGTTTTTTTTCCTTTCTTAACCTCATTCCCACCGTGGCTTTGGGCCTGAATGCGGACACCCCTCCCGTTCGACACAATAGTCGCATTTCTGTTCGTATTAAAACATTACCGTAGTGCCTCTGGACCTGAATGTGGACCCCTTCCTATTCGTTTCAGTAGTTTTCCTCATCTTTTCCGTAGTTTTCCGTAGTGCCGCCTTATCCGCTATCCTAGTTTTCCCACCTTTTCCGTAGTTTTGGGGATTTGCGCCGTCCCGCCTTATCCGTTCTCGCGGCCCGCAAAATACCCCTCCCGGCTCGGCCTCGCCCGAAGGTCCAGCCCGGTGGATTTTTCATCGCCGACGCCCACAAGATACGCTCTCGGCTTGGTATCGCTCGAAGGTCCATCGGGGAATAAAGCTCTACACAATCAACGTCGTCCGCGTTTTCTTCGACGCAGATAAAAAACCTTCGGCGAAGACTCCCTTAAAACTACCCGTTCACCTGTGGAACGCATCCCCTTAGTCCGGTGTTTCGGTGATTTACAAATTTCTTGTAAAGGACTCTTGGATACGACTGAGATTTGTACCCCGGCCGAGAAAGCATCCATACAAGGGCGCCCGAGCAGGGACACCTAGACTAGCTAGGGATTCACCCAAGTGGCCTAAGGACTCACTGGAAAAAAAGAGTCACCCGGAGAGTCGAGACGCGACGACTGCCCCCACCCGGCGACGGGAAGAAATAGTCGAAATTAAAAGGAAATCCGCCCTGGAAGATAAAACGATGAGTACTCCTAAGGTTACGGACGGTGAGTATGAAGAAGCCGATTTTATTAAAAACCCTGGTTTAGGAGTCCGCTGGATTTATGCTCGCCGGAAAGACAAACTCAACTCCCTCGCCGTTGAGTTCGGCTTTAAAGCTGATGGTACCGTCGAAGAGGCCAGGAAGGCGTTCGCCAACCTGGTCAGCTCAGGATCCTTCCCACAACGGGTTTGGGACCGACTAACTCAGCTGCAGGAGCAGTATATCAGTCGGGCCCCGAGTCCTGCCCCGGCAGGGGAAAACGACGAAATGGGGCAATTTACGGAGTCCCTCCGGGTCCCCACCGGTTACGGCATTGCGCCGATCGAGGTCCTAGCCCGTCCTCGAGGGGTACATCGAGGAACGACACAAGGCGTCCAGATGCCGCCAGTTGACAATCGCTCGACCACGAGCCTACAGGGACAGGAGGTTCGGAGTGATACGACTCCCACTCAGCGCTTGCTCCCGGAGAAGATGTGCAAGTGGAACCCCGGAAAAGATCCCCCGGGCTATGTCCGAAATCCTAGAGGGCCCAGCGGCGCGGTGGTTTCACTCTAGCCATCTGCAGTCCTCCTCGTGGGGAACTTTCCGGAAGGAATTCCTGGATTTCTTCCTACCTCCTCGATACTTCGAAAGGTTTGAGGACGAGATTCGAACTCGCATGCAGAGGAAAGAGAGCCTTTCAAGACATACTTGATCGAGCTTAGGACGAAGATGCAGCAGGCCGGATACCGAGAGGAGGAAATGTTATACCGAGCATACGAAAACATGGCCCCAGAGTATCGACTGTACATTAAGCGCAGCGAATTCGCGACGATGAAGCAGCTGGCCCACATGGCGACCGAGTATGAGGGAGGGACGAGCGGGGACGACGAGGGATCGCGAATTCGACGTTCACCGAACCCCTTCCGAAACTCGGAGCCTATTGCACCGACAGGACACGCAACTCACCGGATGATGGGGCAAGGAACCTCACGAGTAGACGCGCATAGGGCCTGCGGCCGCTGCTGTGAGATCGGACACATCCGTCAAGACTGCCCCAACCCACGCCGCGACTTCTGTTGGGATTGGGGCCGGGTAGGAGTGCTAGCCATAGAGTGCTGACGAAATTGTGGCGAGCTCCGGTCACGTTGGCGGGAACCACGGTGCTCTTACCCATGTTGGTGATGCCTACTATGTTGGGTCTAGTGATAATTGGGATGGACTTCCTCAGAGCAGCAGGAACGCGCGTGCGATGCGGGCAAGCCACCCTCGACTTGCGCCCCGAACCCCGAGTAGTAGGAGATCCGTTGTTACTCCCGGTACTCTTGCCACGGAGGGACGAAAGAGAAGAAGCAGTACACCCTGTCGCGTCTGGAGTCCAATCGGGGACTGCCGGACAAAGAGATGAAGCGGTACACCCTGTCGCGTCTGGAGCCCAATCGGGGACTGCCGGACGAAGAGGAGAAGCGGTACACCCTGTCGAGTCTGGAGTCCAATTGGGGACTGCTACACACGGGGAAGCGGAGGTTCCCGAACCTACGCCGGAACGACCACGACCACGCCAAACGACGCCAGGAATCCCGCTAGAACGGAGGCGGAAGTACACGACGAAGAGCGACAGATCGCGCCTTTAGGTCTGGGCTTCATCGACCGAGAATTAGCTTTGTTCGAGAGTCTCCATGGGGTATCCCATGTCGCCGAACACCGTATCGTCATGCGCGACGACAAACCCCTAAAGCAAAGGTATTATCCCAGGAACCCGGCGATGCAACACGTCATCGATACCCAAGTCGAGGAACTGCTCCGCACGGGAGCCATCGAGCCGTCCAGGAGCGCACCAATCGTATTGGTGAAGAAGAAGGCTGGCGACTGGCGCATGTCGACTATCGGCAGTTGAACGCACACTCGGTGCCCGACGCCTACCCGGTCCCGAGGATCAATCATATCCTGGAGAAGTTGCGTCACGCCCGGTACATCTCCACGTTGGATTTGAAAAACCGCTATTGGCAAATTCCCATGGCCAGGGATAGTCGTCAGTACACGGCTTTCACTGTCCCGGGTCGGGGATTGTACGAATGGAAGGTAATGCCCTTCCGGCTACACTCCGCCAGTGCCACGTTCCAACGTGCTCTAAATAGCGTCATCGGGGCGGAGATGGAGCCGGTCGCCTTCGCGTACTTAGATGACATTATCGTCATTAGCGCTAAGGAGGAGCAACACTTTGCTAACCTCGCCGAAGTCTTTCGCAGACTCCGGGCGGCCAATTTGAGGATAAATCCGAACAAATGCACCTTTTTCAAGCAGAAACTGGTTTCCTCGGGCACGTGATTAGCGGCGAAGGGGTTCAGACGGATCCTGAGAAGGTGTCTGCGATTAATGGGTCGAAGACACCCACCAATCTAAAGGAACTCCGTCAATGGATCAGGATGGCATCCTGGTACCAAAGGTTCGTTCCTAACTTCGCGACCATCGTACAACCAGTAACCGCGGTCGGAAGTGGACATGGGGACCGGAACAGCAAACTGCCTTGGAAGAAATTAGAAGATGCCTGACGACCGCCCCGTGTTGGGTTGTCCGGATTTCGACCAAAAGTTCGGCTTGGGAGCGGTGTTATCTCAGGACATCAGGCGCGCTGGGCCTTGGAATTGCAACAGTTCCAATTCGACGTGCGCTACCGACGAGGGAAGCTGAATGTCGTGGCCGATACATTTTCGCGACAGCCCTGCGACGTGCTTCAGGGTGCTGTCGAGCTCGAGAACCACTGCGAATGGACCAGGAAGATGAAAGAGAAAGTACGCGACGAGCCCGAGAAGTTCGCCGATTATACGGTCGAGAACGGCCAACTCTATAGGAACATAGGTCACAGAGCTGACGACGAGTACTACTTCCCGTAGAAACTCTGTGTACCCTCTACCCAAAGACCCCGTGTCTTATACGAGTGTCATGATTCCCCGACCGCAGGACACTTGGGGGTCCGAAAGACGATCGCCCGACTGTCCCAGAGATATTTCTGGCCCGGCATGTACCGCGACGCCAAACACCACGTGCGGCACTGCGAGTCTTGCCAGAAATTTAAGCCCATTCAGATCAAGGCCGCCGGGAAAATGTTAACTAGGGTCGTAAGCGAACCCTTCGACATTCTCTGCGCTGGCTTTGTAGGCCCACTTCCCCGATCGAAACAAGGGAACTCTATGCTTCTGGTTTTCCACGACGTGTTCTCCTAATGGGTAGCGTTGATCTTGCTCCGGAGGCCACCGCTGCGGTAGTACAGAAAGCGTTTCGGACGCGTACTCGGACGAGTGGGCATTCCCCGGAAGTTCGTGTGCGACAATGTGACCCAGTTTACAAATCGGGCCCTAAAAGACTACTTCACCAAGCTCGGCGTGGAGATCCAGTACACGGCCCCGTATTGTCCCCAGGAGAATCCTACCGAGAGGACTAATCGTACTGTGAAGACGCTGATATCTCAGCTGTCGAAAGACGACCAAAGCTCTTGGGATAATATGCTGCCGGAGATTTTCCTCGCCATCAATAGTAGCGTGTCGGACTCGACAGGGTATACTCCAGCATTCCTCACTCAGGGACGGGAGCTACGCTTGCTGTCCGACGAACTCACTCCTGGATCGGCGGACGTACATGCAGGTCCCGAAGACAAGGCCTCGCATCTTCAAGGAATCTTCGAATCGTACGGTCGAATCTTCAACGTGCGTCTCTAGAGAAGGCGAGGAATGGTGACCAACGCTTGGAAGTCAGGTATGGCTGCGACAACATCCCTCATCAAAAGCGGCTGAGGGATTCGCCGCCAAACTTGCTCCTAAGTATGACGGTCCCTACACCGTCGTGAGGTTCACCTCTCCGAACCTGATTCGACTGCAGCGCCCTTGAGATCGACGGCGGCGGATCGCCAATATATCGCAGCTTAAACCATACTACGCGGTGGACACCTCCGACACGATCGATGACAGCACCGCCGGGCCGAGTAACGCGGCACGGTAAGCATCTGGAACCACGGAATAACTTTAAGATCCATGCTTGTAATAGGTTAAGATTAATAAGTCCTTTGTTAACTACATCGTTAGTTAGGAAGGTCGAGTTTCAACGACGCCAGCCACGTTCTCGCAAGGGGTCCAGACGTCACCAGGACCCGGAAAGGACCGCCCACAGGAGGGAACAAACCAGGAAACCCTGTTACTAGTTTTAAGATAAAAAAAGTTCCAGGGTGGCAACGCCAACCGATATTTAGCCAAGACAAGTTCAAGTTCCAGGGTGGCAACGCCAACCGATATTTAGCCAAGACAAGTTCAAGTTCCAGGGTGGCAACGCCAACCGATATTTAGCTGAGAGACCATGCATACTAGAAATCCCGACCTATGATACTAAAAGTAGGAAAATACTAAAAACCCCGAAAGCAGGAAAAAGGAGAAAGGGAGAGGGGGCACACAGCAAAGGTATCTTCTCTCGGGATCGCGAAACGGGCAAGACGTGTGCTCCGGGCCTTTCCTTTCGCCGGCAGAGGATCGCGGGGCAGGCCAGCTTTGACGCCTGACGCGACTGCTCTCGTGTTTCTAACCGCGTATGTTCCGACAGATCAAGGTAACGAAGTTCTACGCAGTGTTTCGCGGGTGATCGTAAGAAAGATTATAGATATAGGAGACGGACCAGTCGAGGTTAGTACGACTAGGTTCACATGTGTTCAAGACGGTGTAGCGGACTCAAGTGAGGACAATTTGAATAAACGGTAAAGAATATATTATCGCACATTTCGACCACGTGTTTTTTTTCCTTTCTTAACCTCATTCTTACGGTTGCTTTGGGCCTGAAAGCGGACACCCCTCCCGTTCGCCACAGTAGTCGCATTTCTGTTCGTCGTTAGGTCTCCGGACCTAAATGTGGACCCCTTCCTATTCGGTACAGTAGTTTTCCTCACCTTTTCCGTAGTTTTGGGATTTGCGCGTGGACGCCCGTCCCGCCTTATCCGCTATACTAGTTTTTCCACCTTTTCCGTAGTTTTGGGGATTTGCGCGTGGACGCCCGTCCCGCCTTATCCGTTACCCTACTTTTCCCACCTCTTCTGTAGGTTTGCGAAGCTCGCACGTTAACACACGTCCCGTCCGACCTGGTACCCTAGTATCCTTACCCCCTTCCATAGATTTTAGGCTCGCACGTGGACACCCATCCCGTCCGACCTGGTACCCTAGTATCTTCGCCCCTTTCGTAGTTTTAGGCTTGCGCGTGGACACCCGTCCCGACCGGTCGATCGAGTCAAATCATCTCGTCCTCTTACTACCCAACACCCGCGAGGTATCCCTCCCGGCTCGGCCTCGCCCGAGGGTCCAGCGTCGTCCCGACGCGAAACGCAGTGCTCCGCGGCCCGCAAAATACCTCTCCCTGCTCGGCCTCGCCCGAAGGTCCAGATTTACAAATTTCTTGTAAAGGACTCTTGGATACGACTGAGATTTGTACCCCGGCCGAGAAAGCATTAGTCTCTCAGTTTTAAAGCTATCGCAATGAAACTTTCCCAAAAGTCTTCTTTCTATTGCAGGTAGTACATATGTCGGAGCGAGCCGGATCGGACCACTATATCTTAAGGCTCCCATAGGAATAGTAGGATTTTTTTATTTGACATTTTATGTAGGCGTGGTGATTTTGGACAATTAGAAATCATGACAACCAAAAAGTATTCAGTTCAGTTGAGTTCAAAGTGTTCATGTGTTCAGTTCAGTGCTCAGAGCTAAGTTCAAAGCTAATAATAATAATAAATAATAAAAAAGTTTTCGGTTCAGCTTAACGCTAAAACAGATCAACGTGAAAACAGTTTCTTGTTCGGCTCAACAATATAAAAAGTTTTATTTGAAAAATTGTTAAAAATTTCTACAAATTATTCAAAATGCCGCCACTGTATATCGTTAGCAATTAGCGCCTTGAAATACTTTATAGAAAACGGAACAAAGCGTTAAGTTCACTGTTAAAAATAAAAATGTACATTGCTGTCTTTGACTTTTTATTTTAACTGCAAGGGTATATAAACTTCGGCTTGCCGAAGTTAGCTTCTTTTCTTGTTTTACTCTGTATTGAATTTATTGGGTGGCCAAGAAAGTCATGTCGTTTTTTTTAGTAATCGTTTTTAATCTAATTTATTTACGACTAATCGAGCACCATGGTCACACTTTTTAGTATCGTTTTAAAGCTTATTGTCTTAGGTACTATCGATGAAAATTTGGTAATTATTCGTTAACATTTGTGGAAGCTATAGCAAATTAAACATGGAGGATCAAAGTGAGCATTTTCGGCATATTTGGCTTTTTTATTTCCAAAAAGGAAAAAAGCGGTCGAAACTCGCGAAAAATTGTGCGAAGTGTATGGTAAAGATGCCATGAGTGATCGCCAATGTCAGCGCTGGTTTGCCAAATTCAGGCTTGGAGATTTTGGAGTAAAAGACGCCCCACGTTCTGGTCGACCATCGGCCGTTTTTGACGAACAAGTTCAGGCTTTGCTGGATGAAAACCGGCGTTATACAACGGTTGAAAACCATTTGAAGAATCTTGGCTACGTAAACAAGCTCGATGTTTGGGTTCCGCATAACTTAAAGGAAATTCACCTAACTAAGCGTAACAATATCTGCCATCGTCTGCTGCAGCGGATTAAAAACGATACTTTTTTGAAGCGGATCATTACTGGCGACGAAAAGTGGGTTGTTTACAATAATGTCCAACGAAAAAGATCATGGAGCAAGAAAGATGAGCCAGCCCAAGCTACATCAAAGGCCGATATCCATCAGAGAGAAGTTATGCTGTCTGTTTGGTGGAATTGGAAGGGTGTAGTGCACTTTGAGCAGCTGGGACGGAATGAAACCATCAATTCAGATGTGTACTGTCGCCAGCTATCCAATTTGGTGGAAAAAATTAAATAAAAGGAGCCGGCACTAGCTAATCACAAGGGTATAGTCTTTCACCATGACAACGCTAGGCCCCACACATCTTTGGTCACTCGGCAAAAATTAACGGAGCTGAATTTGGAAGTGCTACCACATCCACCTTATAGTCCGGACTTAGCACCTTCAGATTACCATTTGTTTCGCTCTCTTCAAAACTCTTTGAATGGTAAAAACTTTGATTCAGATGAGGCTGTCGAAAACCACTTGTCTCTATTCTTTGCTGGAAAAGACCAAAAGTTCTTCGAGCGCGGAATTATGCAGCTGCCCGAGAGATGGTCATTAGTGGTCGAATAAAACGGCCAATACATAATTGATTAATTATAAGTCCTGATATAAATAAATCATCTTTAAAAATATTGAAAAAAAAACGACATGACTTTCTTGCCATCCCAATATTATTTTATTTTATTATATTTTATTTTATTATATTATTTTACAACTGAAAAAAATTTCCAACTCATTTGCACAAGTGCACACTGATTTGGCTTGTATGGAGCCGCGGCCATAAATATTTCCCGTTGAGATATCGTTATGAAATTTTCATTAAAAATCTAAAAAAAATATTGAGAATTTGGAGTAAAAAAATTTGCTACATCGGAAGGCTCTATCCTATAGCTCACTTAGCACCTTAGTATGGCTTATATGGCGATGGTGCGCAAAGATACTTCCTGTGAAGTTACAGTGCTAAAATTTCATTATTAGCATCCAATAAATGTATATTTAAATTATCTTCAGTATAAATTTGTGAAAGTTTAACTCCACTCCCCCTCTCCACAAGCTTTTCGAATATAAACAAATGAGGATCTCTAGTTCTTTCAATGTATTTAAATAATAAAAAACAAATACAAAATCATTTAGATTTTAATTGCAGTACAAAAAACAAACAAAAAAATGATAACATAGAAAATGATAACATAAAAATGAGCGAAAAAAAGAATATCCAAAATTGTCTACAAACACAAATGACGAACACAAAAGCAAAGGAAGAGCAGCAGACTGCGTCGCAAATTTGACCCTGAAAACAGTAAGACAGTATGAGTTTATTAATGACCACAAACAAATTAGCAAATATTAGCAGCTACACTTAATGGTTTTATTACCTTCAAGCATTGACAAATACACTAATAAAAATGAAATATTCTTTTAGGAAAAGGATATCAGTATTATCATGAATTTGAAATTATTAAGTCAGCTGCAATGTACACACACAAGCACATATCTAGGGATTGTGTTTGTAAAAAACTAATTTTGTGGCTTATATATATTTTGTCCATGTGTGTGTGCAGCGGAGCAAACTAATGTTTTTTACAATTCCACAATTTGCCAATAACTCAACTGTTGAAAACTAATTAATAGTTTGCTGGTCGGGTTTTTGGATTTTAAAATTAAAATTGTATGTCTGTCCGTATGAACGCTGAGATCTCGGAAACTACAAAAGCTAGAAGGTTGAGATTTCCGTCATATATTCTTTGGCTTCCTACGCAGCGCAAGTTTAATCAACAAGGTGCCACGCCCCCTCTAACGCCCACAATCGCCCACTAACGATTTTAAAATGTGTCTGGCGCCCACACCTTTAAAGATTTCCGAGAAGTATAAATCAAATTGTGTTGTGTATATTTATACCTATCGAAATGTAGAAGACATTTTTCAAATCAGACCATTCATTAAAAAGTTATTCGCAATCAAAAAAATGTTATGTATCCATCTCCCTCGCACTCCCTTTAGCTGAGTGACGGGTATTAGATAGTCGGGACACAAACCCGACTATAGCGTTCTCTCTTGATTTAAATTTGTTTGCCTAAAAAAAGGCGCAAAAGAAAGGATTTGCGATATAATCGATTTTTTAACCGCGCATTTTAAATGTGTTATGACTGTGGTATTTTAATATTTCCCCTTGTACGGTCACACTTAAATTGCGACAGCAGGACATACATACATTTACGACTGTGAGGAGTCGTAAAACTCCCCACAAATCTCGAGGCAGGAGAGCCCCTAGCAACAGCGAAGGCAGCGAGAATGCGGCAGAATCCAAGGGCATTCAGGTCCACCGGTAAATACTGGACCTTGGACCCGGCCAAAGCGGAGAGACTGTGAAATAACGGTACCGCGCTGGACCTTGGACCCACGCCGCCAAAGGGCAATAAGGTCGAACGGGAAAGCCGTGGACTTTGAACCGGCGCAAAGAGGATGCACCGTGAATTAACGGGACATCTTGGACCTTGGACCCGATGCGTGCCGTGTGCAAAGGGAAATAACGGGACACACTTGGACTTTGGACCCTAGCGAGCCGTGTGCAAAAAGGGAAATAACGGGACCCCGCCGCTGCCTATAAAAGGGACGGCACAGGCGCAGCTCGAGACAGTCAACCAAGATACGCGAGCGGAAGTACAAGTGCAACAAGTGAACAAGAGATCAAGAACACAAGTGCGAGGATTTAATCGAGTGCGTGGCGTGAGAGTACCGTGGAAGCCGAGTGCTCAACGCCCAGATCAAGATACCAGAGTCAAGACGCTAGGCCAAGGCTGAGACTGCAACGGTGAGATCTGCAGGACACAGAGATTGGAGTGGAGGACAGGAGCAGAATCGAGCGAAGGACGAGCTACCGGCAAGGTGAGCGCGGATCAAGAGTTTGTGCCAGGCGTCGGGGTTACGGTGGACTGACGATAAGGCTGAATCCTCTGATTTGACCTGTCGGGACATTTGTTTCTCAGGCTAGAGCCAGACCGACCCCAGGGAACACGACGAAACAGGTGATCCCAGGATCATTCTGGTCGGACCCGAAAGGAAGGTTGTGCAGACTTTTGAGTCCTACAAGCCGGGTGGAACTGGAGAGACGCCGTTGGAGAACGACGCCGCAGGAGTCCACAAGTAGCACGAAAGGGTACAAGAGCAGCGACGCCGTCGAGGAGCGCCGCCGAGAAACGCACGAAGTGAATCTTGAGCCGAGGAAGGCACGTCGCCGACCAGGCGAGCCGCAACAACCAGCTGACGAAGAAACCAATTCCAGCGTAAAGAAAAACTTAATAAAGTTTTCCGATTTGTCCCAATCGGATATCTCTGCATTTTCTTGGGTCACGGGCAGTCACGCAATACAAATTTGGTGGGACGAACACACAATATCTCTGAGCTAGTCGCGGCGTTTACGTAGCGATCAAACAGTCAAAACAGTTCGTTACATCTGGCGCCCAAGCGTGATTGTCCCGATCAAGAAAGCAGATAGAAGATGGGCAAGTTGTTTACAATATTGTCCAACAAAAAAGATCATGGAGCAAGAAAGATGAGCCAGCCCAAGCCACATCAAAGGCCGATATCCATCAGAGGAAAGTTATGCTGCCTGTTTGGTGGAATTGGAAGGGTGTAGTGCACTTTGAGCAGCTGGGACGGAATGAAACCATCAATTCAGATGTGTACTGTCGCCAGCTATCCAATTTGGCGGATAAAATTAAAGAAAAGGAGCCGGCACTAGCTAATCGCAAGGGTATAGTCTTTCACCATGACAACGCTAGGCACCACACATCTTTGGTCACTCGGCAAAAATTAACGGAGCAGAATTGGGAAGTGCTACCACATCCACCTTATAGTCCGGACTTAGCACCTTCAGATTACCATTTGTTTCGCTCTCTTCAAAACTCTTTGAATGGTAAAAACTTTGATTCAGATGAGGCTGTCGAAAACCACTTGTCTCGATTCTTTGCTGGAAAAGACCAAAAGTTCTTCGAGCGCGGAATTATGCAGCTGCCCGAGAGATGGTCATTAGTGGTCGAACAAAACGGCCAATACATAATTGTTTAATTATAAGTCCTGATATAAATAAATCATCGTTGAAAATATTGAAAAAAAACGACATGACTTTCTTACCAACCCAATATAGAAACTTTTTATTAACAAAGAATAAAAAAATTTAATAACACAAATTTTTTAACTTGGATGGAAATTACGATCTTGCTACTTAACAAAAGTTTAGCCATATATGTTTATATTTAAAAAAAATATGTCTGAACAAAAATACTTTTAGTTTTATATTTTCAAAAAAATGTTTCTAAGTTTTATGATTTTTTGCCGTAAAGTAAAGGAAAATTGGTAATGATTTTTTAAATGGCGAAAGTAAATTATTTACATAGCAGGGTCGGTAGCCCGCAGCTTCGCCTACGGAAATTAAAATTGAAAATTAAGCATACATTTATATTTGCTATTTTTTTTAAATTTAAAAAATTCCTTATATACAGCCTAAAAGCAGAGAAAAGATTTTATCATATCTTTTTTCCTGAATTTCCGCAAAAACAACAGTATATTGTCCTATGCAAACTACTTAAGAAATAAGAAAAAAACTTTCTAAAAAATTCGTAAAATTCTTATTGCTTGCGTAAGTTATCAGCTGCACAGAACAGAAACAAACAAATTCATTTTTCGACACCAATCCTTACACTAATTTTCTTCACAACAGTAGAAGGGGAGAGTGGGGCAATTTCGTCAGCATTTTTTTCACGCTATTTTTGGTCCATCATGTGCCACGTTATCATATTTCTATTTTTATTGTTGAATGGGGCTAGAGTTAACATGCCCCTCTCACCGGCCACAGGAAAACAGCACAGAAGCGACAACTACAAGCCTAACCCTGACGGACAATAATAAGGATTGCCAACATGAGAAAACTAGGGTACACTCATAGATTGGACTTGTACACACTTATATATAATAAAAAACAGCATTCTTATTTGGTACTCCAAGCAACACAGTCGTTTGTTGCGAAAGCTTTATTCCAGCATTTTCTAAAGTAATACTCGTATATGAGACCTCCTCTACTCCCTCGGTCACAGGACGGTAACTGGCGCAGCCGGACTACGAACAAGGGATTAATCAAGCCCACTACGCTCATAGTTCTAATTTTCTTGTAGGCTGAGGTAAGTGAACAGGTGACAGTAGTGGTTGTGGAAATTTTCGTAGTGGAAAAATAATAATAAATTGTGCAAATAATACATGTAAACAAACCGAACAAAAATCAAAATTGTAATTGCCACGCAAGCGACCGTATATGTGTACATCAACCGCTGATAAGGCACCGGGATCGCTTTTGCAGGACAATTTACAACAATTATACAAACAAGTTGCTGTATGCGATGACCGTATATGTGTACATCAATCACTGATAAGGCACCGGGATCATCCATACATAGCAACTCATAAAAGAAAAAAAAAAAAAAGGAAAACGAAAAAAAACAAGAGAGAACGCAATAGTCGGGTGCCCCGACAATCAGATACCCGTTACTCAGGTAAAGGGAGTGCGAGGGAGATGGAGATAGAAACTTTGAACACGCATAACTTTTTAACGAATGGTCCGATTTGAAAAATTTCTTCTACATTTCGATAGGTATTGATAAACACAATAAAACTGCATTTTTACTTTTCCGAAATATTGAAATTTTTAAAATCGTATATAAGCGATTGTGGGCGTTAGAGGGGGCGTGGCACCCTTTTGAAACAAACTTGCGCTGCGTAGGAACTCCAAGAATCTTCATGCCAAATACCAATCGTCTAGCTTTTATAGTTTCCGAGATCTCAGCGTTCATACAGACAGACAGACAGACGGACAGACAGACGGACAGACAGACGGACAGACGGACATGGCTAGATCGACTCGGCTAGTGATCCTGATCAAGAATATATATACTTTATGGGGTCGGAAACGCTTCCTTCTAGCTGTTACATACTTTTGCACGAATACAATATACCCTTTTACTCTACGAGTAACGGGTATAATAACAAATCAAACAGATTAAGTTCACCTGAAACTTTAAAGTTCATTTTAAATAAACTAATTAGGACCTCTCTTGCGAACGTTTGACCACTTTGAAAAGCAACTTTGTTTTGACGAAATGCTAACGTAACGCCGCTGCGCTGCAAAATTGTACACGTCTAAAGGTCAGTCGAGCCCCACCCCGCATTACTCTGATCAGGCTAATTTTTATACCCGTTACTCGTAGAGTAAAAGGGTATATTTTATTCGTGCAAAAGTATGTAACAGCTAGAAGAAAGCGTTTCCGACCCCATAAAGTATATATATTCTTGATCAGGATCACTAGCCG
Source organism: Drosophila lutescens (assembly GCA_037075285.1). NCBI lineage: Eukaryota > Metazoa > Arthropoda > Insecta > Diptera > Drosophilidae > Drosophila > Drosophila lutescens. The sequence goes on from JBAMCF010001110.1 coordinate 28,972, forward strand.
AGTCGATCTAGCCATGTCCGTCTGTCCGTCTGTCCGTCTGTCTGTCTGTCTGTATGAACGCTGAGATCTCGGAAACTATAAAAGCTAGAAGATCGGCATTTTGCATGCAGATTCTAGGAGTTCCTACGCAGCGCAAGTTTGTTTCAAAAAGGTGCCACGCCCCCTCTAACGCCCACAATCGCTTATATACGATTTTAAAAATTTCAATATTTCGGAAAAGTAAAAATGCAGTTTTATTGTGTTTATCAATACCTATCGAAATGTAGAAGAAATTTTTCAAATCGGACCATTCGTTAAAAAGTTATGCGTGTTCAAAGTTTCTATCTCCATCTCCCTCGCACTCCCTTTACCTGAGTAACGGGTATCTGATTGTCGGGGCACCCGACTATAGCGTTCTCTCTTGTTTTTTCAAAATTTCGTGCTAATATGGTGCTAATTTCGGGCCTAATTCGCGAATTTCGTGCTCGAGTGAAAAGCATTTTTTTTAATTCCCAAAATGCGGGGTGTAGAACGGCAAACGGCCTACACCCCGCACCAAGTTCTGATCATACTAGATGAAAATGAAGTACCACATAATTTCGTGCTAATTTTGTGCTGGCTAAATCCAAAAGCTCGACTTTCGTGCTCAACGGGAAATATTTTTTTTTAATTTTCAAAATGCGGGGTGTAGAACGCAAACGGCCTACACCCCGCACCATGTTCTGATCATACTAGATGAGCATGAAGTACCACATAATTGTACCAGTTTATGTTATTAGTCTACAATTAAATTCTTTGAATTGTAATTCTACTCTGTGCATTAAAGATTCAATTTTTATTACACAAACAAAACTTCTGCACTCTTCAGTAAATTATCTGTAAGGATTACAAATGCTTGCATTGAAGTCGTTTTTTGGTCTTTTCCTTTCTTATTGGTTCTATAGTTCATCCTTCCTGTTGACTCTTCAGCAATAAAATTAAATAAAGTGTAATTAAATACAAAAAAAAAACAAATTAATAATTTTATGATACACAAATAATATTTATTATATAATATAAAACAGGTATGTTAAAAAATTGTGGTAAGTTGACATTCAGCAATCAGCAGTCGAGCCCCACCCCGCATTACTCTGATCAGGCTAATTTTTTTTTCAAAATTTCGTGCTAATATGGTGCTAATTTCTGGCCTAAATCCCAAAATGCGGGGTGTAGAACGGCAAACGGCCTAGACCCCGCACCAAGTTCTGATCATACTAGATGAAAATGAAGTACCACATAATTTCGTGCTAATTTTGTGCTGGCTAAATCCAAAAGCTCGACTTTCGTGCTCAACGTGAAAAATTTTTTTTTATTTTTAAAATGCGGGGTGTAGAACGCAAACGGCCTACACCCTGTTGACTCTTCAGCAATAAAATTAAATAAAGTGTAATTAAATAAAAAAAAAAAACAAATTAATAATTTTATGATACACAAATAATATTTATTATATAATATAAAACAGGTAAGTTAAAAAATTGTGGTAAGTTGACATCACTCGCAAAAGTCTATATAAGTAATTTTAGTTATCACTGCGGTCGGCAGTCCACGTAGTGACGAATCGCACAGAGAGTGTGCGCGAGGAGACTACTATATATAGCCGCAAAGTTGAAAACCAATACGATAGTCCGATCAGCTCAAGACTTTTCAGAAGTCTACCTTTATTAAAATAAATAATGAACGGATTGTCCGATTGGGACAATAATAGACCCGTTTGACGCGTATTTCAATAAAAGTAAAAATAAAATTTAAATATAAATATAAATGCGTTCGGATCCACCCTAACGCTATTTTTCCAAATTTTCTTTTTTATGTTTTCACCGTAATTTATCCTAAGCCCATAGACTTCTGAAAAGTCTTAGTACCAAAATAACAGTACCCTTCGATCGTTGTTTAACTTGAGCTGATCGGACTATCGTATTGGTTTTCAACTTTGCGGCTATATAAATTATGTTTTAATTCTGGAGCCACGCGCTATCCCTCGCCGCTGTCCGTGAGGGTGAGGAGTTGCGATCCAATTGCCACCGTGGCTGGTTCGGGGGAAGGGGTGATGATGCAGTTGCCACCGTGGCTGGCTGCTATTATGGATGAGCTGGACGGATGCCTCTGGCTCTATTCTCTCTTCTTATGAAGACTAGCCATGTCCGTTTGTCCGTCTGTCTGTCCGTGTGAACGCTGTGATCTCGGAATCTATCAGAGCTAGAGAGTTGGCGTTTTAGATTTAGATTTCTTAGCTTCCCATTCAGTGGAAGTTTGTTATGCGAATGTGATTCTCTCTCGGTTCTAACAATAACGGATTATTGTAGGGTGAAATAGATGGTTATATTATATCGTCTTTGATTAGTTTATTTACTTCCACTTTTTGCGTAGAAACAGAGATCTATAGTTTTCTATGTATATTGGGTCGTAAACTATGTAAACTATGCGAATGTAAAAGTTTGCACTATTTAAAATTGAATTTGCAATAAAACAAGAACATACGCAATAGTCGGGTGCCCCGACTATCAGATACCCGTTACTCAGCTAAAGGGAGTGCGAGGGAGATATAAAACTTTGATCGGGCATAACTTTTTTACGAATGGTCCGATTTGAAAAATTTCTTCTACATTTCGATAGGTATAAATAAACACAATAAAATAACATTTTGTATACTTCTCCGAAATCTTTAAAAATGTGGGCGCCAGACACATTTAAAAATCGTTTGTGGGCGATTGTGGGCGTTAGAGCGGGCGTGGAATAAACTTGCGCTGCGTAGGAAGCCCAAGAATATGTGTGGGAAATCCGATTTTTCCAGCTTTAATAGTTTCCGAGATCTAAACGTTCATACAGACGGACAGACGGACGGACAGACGGACAGACAGACATGGCTATATCGACTCGGCTAGAGACCCTGATCAAGAATATATATACTTTATAGGGTCGGAAACGCTTCTTTCTCCCTGTTACATACTTTTGCACGAATACAATATACCCTTTTACTCTACGAGTAACGGGTATAAATACCAATTTCTAACTCTTTCGCTGGGATGAAAATATATTGGTATGTAGAGGTTAGGTTTACTTTTCATATTACTGCAGATCATTCAGGTATTGTTGTGCAATTTACTGGAAAATTTGTTAATACAACGTGTAATTTGTGTTTAATTAATAAGTCTTCACAAATTAAATCACATTCTACTGTACCTAGTGTGGTAATAGTCGAAATACCTACTCCTTTAAGATTTCTAGTGTCAAATTGTTGTTGTTACCTTCCCTATTATTATTCCCTCTATAGCTGGTATTTCCGTTGTTTTTTCCTCTATAGTTAGTATCAAATAAAAACACCTCGCACCTTCAACGTACAAAAGTTCTGATATCAACATTTGTGACGAAAAATTATTACACTCGTCATTAAATACACTTTCTAATATTTTCTCATTCGGCCCGCCCTAGCAAACTAATCCAGCCTTTTTCCCTTCACATGCATTTTCTATTGCAGCGTGCCGAATGAGAAAATTTTAGAAAGTGTATTTAATGACGAGTGTAATAATTTTTCGTCACAAATGTTGATATCAGAACTTTTGTACGTTGAAGGTGCGATCGTCACTAGTTTTTTACCTCGTTAAGAGGTGTTTATACCCGTTACTCGTAGAGTAAAGGGTATATTGTATTCGTGCAAAAGTATGTAACAGCTAGAAGGAAGCGTTTCCGACCCCATAAAGTATATATATTCTTGATCAGGATCACTAGCCGAGTCGATCTAGCCATGTCCGTCTGTCCGTCTGTCCGTCTGTCTGTCTGTATGAACGCTGAGATCTCGGAAACTATAAAAGCTAGAAGATTGGTATTTTGCATGAAGATTCTTGGAGTTCCTACGCAGCGCAAGTTTGTTTCAAAAGGTGCCACGCCCCCTCTAACGCCCACAATCGCTTATATACGATTTTAAAAATTTCAATATTTCGGAAAAGTAAAAATGCAGTTTTATTGTGTTTATCAATACCTATCGAAATGTAGAAGAAATTTTCAAATCGGACCATTCGTTAAAAAGTTATGCGTGTTCAAAGTTTCTATCTCCATCTCCCTCGCACTCCCTTTACCTGAGTAACAGGTATCTGATTGTCGGGGCACCCGACTATAGCGTTCTCTCTTGTTTTATTTGATATCAGATGTTTTGTATTGTTTATTTTTGCTCTCATATTTAAGAATTGCATTAATGGAACGGTTTAAAACAATTTTAACGATTCCTTGACCCTAAAATACAGTTTGGATATGCACATACACATAAAAAATTACTTTTTGTCATTCAGAAATTGTTAAAACACTTAAAACTTAACTTTTAATCTTTAAAAATTGTTAAAGGACTAGTAAACGATGAGAAAACATGAATTCCATAAGGATCCGATACGAGTGAGAGAGTAGCCCTACTTGCTGCGACGTGTTTTCATAGAAAAAAGCAGAGGCCTTGTTAAAAAAATTCGATATTTTAAAAACTAAAAATGGCTCCAACTGTTTACAAAAACCGATTGTAACTAACAATATGGCGCATACATTGAAATATAAAAAAAAATTTAAATACAAAATTTTTTAGAATCTTAATTTGCTTTTATTATTAAGAAACTAAAAACTTTTTTTTTAAGAAGAGGTTTTAGAGGAATTAATGCAAAAGGCATGAAGTCACGCGGATTCATATAACCGGAGATAAAGATTTTCAATGAGAGGGTACTTTTTCAAATTTGTCAAATTTTGGAAAACTTTAAAAAATTCTAACTAAAAAAAATTTTTTTTTCGGACAAATCCTGATACACGTGATTGCTCATTTTCCGAATAGAACATGTAAAAAAAGTTTCAGGCAAATCAAAAATGTAAAATTTTTTTTTGGCCAAATCTGTTCGGCTTGTAAATGAACGGCCCTTGGGCAGCATTAATTGTTATGAGCTGGCAAAAGTGGCTATTTTCGTTTCTTAATAACTTTTAAACGTGAATTTTTACAGTAATGTGTTATATACCAAAATTTAAGGAATCTCAAGGGCTATACAGTTTAAAGTTTTAAAGAAAATCGTTAGAGCCGTTTTTGAGAAAAATAAAAAAAGCTAAAAAAAGTTTAAAAAATTTTCTTTTGTTCATATCTTTTTAACTATTACATTTACACAAATTGCATATAAAAGGCGTTTATAGCATTTAAAAATACCTTTCAAACGAGATGCAGCACAAGTCTGTAGCTTTAGTAGTATAGAAGTTACGGCTTTCCGAATTTTAGCTATTTATAGCTGTTTTCCCGCTAAGCTAGCGGGTTTTTCCAAAAGTGGTAGAACAAAAGTTTTTTATATCGATGTGATGAACGTCATATCAAATTTTCAGAACTTAAAAAACATATTTTGGACAAACTGACAAGCGGACAAACTGACAAACTGACAAACAGAATTAAATTTTCATTTTGGGAAGAAGAAGAAAATCTTATTTTGGCTATAACTTTTGAACGGAGCGTCGGATTTTATCATATGACCCCTCATTCGACGGGTATTTTCAATAGGAATACAACTAAAACATTGCGAGGGGGCTTTTATCCCCACCGGCCCCAACAGCTCCAAAATTCGAAATTTTCACTTTTTCACTTTCACCTCTCTCTCTCCCAAACCAATTGATTTTCTTGAGGTCTTGGTATGCAATCCTTAAAGTTTTTGCAATACCTTTCGATTGGTGTATTACATTACATTACGATCGGACTATCACAGCAGATTTTCAATTTTGCGGCTATATAATAGTAGTCGCCTTCGCACACTCTCCTGGTGCGCTTCGTCACTACATGGACTGCCGTCCGAAAATTATTGTAGATGAACTTGAAATGCACTTGAATAGCCGAGACCTGAAGATAAGAATCAATTGGTTTTGGGAGAGAAAGGTGAGTGAAAAAGTGAAAATTTCGATTGAACATTTTGGGCTGTTTAGTAACATCTTTCGTAATGTTTTAGTTGTATTCTATTGAAGTACCCGTCGAGGATGAAAAATCGCGCTTCCAGTTCAAAGTTATAGCCAAAATAAGATTTTCTTCTTCTTCCCAAAATGGAAAATTTAACTGTTTGTCAGTTTGTCAGTTTGTCCGCTTGTCAGTTTGTCCAAAATATGTTTTTAAGTTCTGAAAATTTGATATGACGTTCATCACATCGATATAAAAAAACTTTGTTCTACCACTTTTGGAAAAACCCGCTAGTTTAGCGGGAAAACGCAGCTATAACTAATAAAGCTACAGACTTGTGTACATCTCGTTTGAAGATATTTTAAATGCTTATAAACGCTTTATATGCAATTTGTGTAAATGTAATAGTTAAAAAGATATGAACAAAAGAAAATTTTTTAAACTTTTTTTTTAGCTTTTTTATTTTCTCAAAAACGGCATCTTCTATTTTCTTTAAAACTGTAGCCGAATACATAGAATAATTTTGGTATATAATGCATTACTGTAAAAATTCACGTTTAAAAGTTATTAAAAAGCGAAAATGTACTTTGCCAGCTCATAACAATAATGCTGCCAAACCCGTTCGGATTTAAGCCAAAAGATTTGGCATATTTGATTTGCCTGAAACTTTTTTGCATGTTCTATTCGGTAAATGTAATACGTGTATCAGGATTTGTCGAAAAAAATTTTTTTTTAGTTAGAATTTTTAAGTTTTCCAAAATTTGACAAATTTGAAAAGTACCCTCTCATTGAAAATCTTTATCTCCGGTTATATGAATCCGCGTAACTTCATGCCTTTTGCATTAATTCCTCTAAAACCTCTTCTTAAAAAAAAAAAAAGTTTTTAGTTTCTTAAAAATAAAAGCAAATTAAGATTCTAAAAATTTTGTATTTAAATTTTTTTTTTATATTTCAATGTATGCGCCATATTGTTAGTTACAATCGGTTTTTGTAAACAGTTGGGTATTTTAATAAAATATCGAATTTTTTTAACAGATTTTCTGTGAAAAACCCGTTACAGCAGGTATAATTGCGAGATCTATGGAATATTGTTTTCTCATCGTTATGTAGTCTAGCAATTTTAAAGAAGTTAAGTTTTAAGTGTTTCTGAAAATGAAAAGTAATTTTTATTGTATGTGCATATCCAAACTGTGACTTTAGGGTCGAAATATAGAGTTGTGTTCCATTAATCCATTCTTAAATATGAAGCAAACGATACAAAACATCTGATATAAAATAAAACAAGAGAGATTGCTATAGTCAGGTGCCCGACAATCAGATACCCGTTACTCAGGTAAAGGAGTCGAGGAGATGGAGATAGAAACTTTGAACACGCATAACTTTTTAACGAATGGTCCGATTTGAAAAATTTCTTCTACATTTCGATAGGTATTGATAAACACAATAAAACTGCATTTTTACTTTTCCGAAATATTGAAATTTTTAAAATCGTATATAAACGATTGTGGGCGTTAGAGGGGGCGTGGCACCCTTTTGAAACAAACTTGCGCTGCGTAGGAACTCCAGAATCTTCATGCCAAATACCAATCTTCTAGCTTTTATAGTTTCCGAGATCTCAGCGTTCATACAGACAGACGGACAGACAGACGACAGACAGACGGACAGACGGACATGGCTAGATCGACTCGGCTAGTGATCCTGATCAAGAATATATATACTTTATAGGGTCGGAAACGCTTCCTTCTAGCTGTTACATACTTTTGCACGAATACAATATACCCTTTTACTCTACGAGTAACGGGTATAAACACCTCTTAACGAGGTAAAACTAGTGACGATCGCACCTTCAACGTACAAAGTTCTGATATCAACATTTGTGACGAAAAATTGCCACACTCGTCATTAAATACACTTTCAAAAATTTTCTCATTCAGGCACGCTGCAATAGAAAATGCCTGTGAGGTAAAAGGCGTAGTTTAAAGCTGGCCGAATGAGAAAACATTAGAAAGTAGTGTAACAATGTTTTGTCTGAGAGTTACAGGTGTTGCAACATACAGGAAAAACAACGGAAATACCAGCTATAGAGGGAATAATAGGAAGGTAACAACAACAATTTGACACTAGAAATCTTAAAGGTAGTATTTCGACTATTACCGTAGAATATGATTTAATTTGTGAACGTAATTAAACACAAATTACGTTAATATTAACAAATTTTCAGTAAATTGCACAACAATACCTGAATGATCTGCAGTAATATGAAAAGTAAACCTAACCTCTACATACCAATATTTTCATCCCAACGAAAGTTAGAAATTGAGTGACATACCCGTTGCGTAAATCGAAAAGGTATATTGTATTCGTGCAAAAGTATGTAACAGGAGAAAGAAGCGTTTCCGACCCTATAAAGTATATATTCTTGATCGGGTCTACAATAGCAGCATAATCTGTCTGTCCGTCTGTCCGTCCGTCTGTCCGTCATGTATGAACATTTTAGATCTCGGAAACTATTAAAGCTGGAAAAATCAGTTTCCACATTCTTGGGCTTCCTACGCAGCGCAAGTTTATTCCACGCCCGCTCTAACGCCCACAATCATACAAACGATTTTTAAATGTGTCTGGCGCCCACATTTTTAAGATTTCGGAGAAGTATACAAAATGTTATTTTATTGTGTTTGTATACCTATCAATGTGAAGAAATTTTCCAAATCGGACCATTCGTAAGTTATGCCCGATCAAAGTTTTATATCTCCCTCGCACTCCTTGTGAGTAACGGGTATCTGATAGTCGGGGCACCCGACTATCGAATACCCGTTATAAAGAGATGCGAGGAGATAAAACTTGATCGGGCATAACTTTTGCGAATGGTCCGATTTGAAAAATTTCTTCTACATTTTGGTAGGTATAAATAAACACAATAATTTTTATATTTCCAGAATAAAAATGTGGGCATAGACATTTAAAATGGACATTGGGCGTTACTCGCTTGCGCTGCTGGAAATTCTCTTGAACAATT
>JBAMCF010001111.1:0-75667 GCA_037075285.1 Drosophila lutescens
TATAAAATGTATATTATTTATATGTTTATATTTTGCCTGAAAAATAATCATTTTACTGATGATGTAGTTGTTTACATTTCCTCTTCAAATAAAAGAATTTAATGCGGGTGTATGTGTGTGCATGTTTTATTGATTATAATAATGATTGGGTACAAATGTTATAAATTTTATAAATATTACAAAGTGATAAGTGGATTAAACAATTATATTTAACTCTAGTTGCAGGGAATCGTTGCTTTTTTTTATAACTCGATAATCCTTGTCCTTGAGCAACTTCAGATGACCATCTTTCATAGTGTTATATCTCTTAGGTAGATATAGAATATATTTATCCAGTTCCAAGGCAATGGACTCCCCATAAACAGTTTTCTTCCTCTGCGCATTGATAATTGGGTAGCTGACGTTTATACCCATCTTGTTTTGTGATAGCAAGGGCTTCAATGCTCGCGTGTTGAACTCCTTTAAAACCCCGCCTCGAAGAATTTCCTCCTCCATAATGGTGTCCAGCTCACTTTCTGATGGAATTGGTTGATTCATCATGCTGTTGTTGGTTTGAAGTTTGTCCTCGAAGAAGGTGGTTTAAATGAGAAGCAAGCTGAACGACTTGACAAGTTAATGTTAAAGTTCTGACTGTAAGGACTAAACGATTTCCGAGCTCATTTTATACCAGTTCTCAGACCGAGATTTCCATAGCAACAGGTTGTTGTTTTTCCACCCTTGTTGTTTTCCACCCTTGTTGTTTAAAAGTCGTTAAATCAGTTACTTTATTTGAATGAAAGCAGGAATTCAATGCACAGGTGTCCACAATTGTATGTTCCAAAACGTTGTACCTGTTCATAGTTATATTTGATTTTATCCCCTAAGTATTTCACAACTTCTTTTGGTGGTTGTAAATTTCCAAAACTATCAAAATAGAATATGCTGTTTTTGTTTTTGTGGTAAGCTACCCAATGTGTACCCCTTGATTTCGAGTCACCCAAGTTAATCACTCCACTCTCATTATTTTTAGGTGTTTTAGGGAGAGAGTCTCTCATAAACACTCCCCTAAAATGCGGTATATTTCTTTGAGCAAATTCCATTATATCTATATTTGATAATGCTCTTTTGGGTAGCTGACCAATTAGTTTTTTTGTTTCTTCATTCTCCCACCACGACTGTTGTATGGTTTTAGGTATAAGCCGTAACCATTTTTATGGGGTTTTAAGTATAGACCTTCACCCACGGAAACTTCTTCCATCTTTCGGTTGTGTCTTTTATTTTCTTCTAGCTGTTGCTTAGCAATTTTTGCGTTTGTTATTAATTTTGCTACACTAGAAGTTCCTGAAGCTAAACTACCTATAGCACTTAATGCAGTTAAGATGGGTACCAGTGGTAAAAAACCCCCCATTTTGGGAACATTTATTATTCGAGGAACTTTAACGTTTTTCTTAGATCCGATTGAATTATGAATTGCTTTACGTGCAATTTTAATTGCATTAACCACATCCAGGGGTTTTCGTTTTTTCAATTCCCGACTCGCTTCTCTTACAACAGATGATAGTCTATTTATTTTCATCCTCCTACGCTTCCTCTTCTTCTGTTTTTTCTTATTTCGCTTCCGAACACCCATTCCAAAATGTTTCTTTGCTTTCATAATATTAGTTACAAAATATGCTGCTGCTCGCTCCTTAAGAGAACTATCCTTCGCCTTTACTCGCTCCCAAGCCTTGTTAATTAATTCAGAATCTGCCTTATGTCGATTGCTTAGATCCTTGTTTTGTGAATAGGCAATATCGTGAACCTTGCAAGCTTCATCCAACTGATTAATTCCGTGATCTCCACGCTGTAATCGCTCTGCAAGCTTTGTACCGGGTCCACAATAGTTATATCCAGGAATGTGAAACTCAATCGGAAGAGAATCTATTAACTTATTAATAAGACCACTTCCACGTTTACGATGTAAATAATGACTGATGTGATTATAAAAACGTTTCCCCATTATATATTGTCTTTATTCATTGAAGATTTATCACGGAATAAACATATTTATAATAGGATGCGATTAATAAAGCAAAAAAATAACATTATTGTTCGTAACATTGAGAACGTGAATAATGTTAAACAACCACCACGTATAGTAAAAAATAACATTATTGTTCGTAACATTGAGAACGTGAATAATGTTAAACAACCACCACGTCACAGTGAATTATTACCAAACACAATTAGAGCTCTTGTGGTTGGTCCATCCAACTGCGGGAAAACTAATGTAATGATCAGTCTTATTGAGAGTCCAAATGGTTTGAGATTTGAAAATATATACGTGTTTTCAAAGAGTCTATACCAACCGAAATATGATTACTTGGAAAAGCTATTTAAACCGATTAAAGGTATGGGATATCATACATTCTCTCAGAACGAAACTGTTTTACCACCCACCGAAGCAAAAAATAATTCAATCATGATTTTCGACGATGTGGCTTGTGAGAAACAAGATAATATTCGATCATATTTCTGTATGGGTCGTCACAAAAATATTGATTCTTTTTATTTATGTCAAACATATACACGGATACCAAAACATCTTATACGGGACAATGCAAATGTAATTATTATGTTTAAACAGGATGATTTAAATATGCGATACATATTTCGGGATCATATCATCCCTGACATGAATTATGAGACATTTACGAAAATTTGTCAAAAATGTTGGGAGGATAAATATGGATTTTTATTTATAAGTAAGGATGACAATATTGATAAGGGACGATATAGAAAAGGATTTGACCAATTTATTCTTCTTTAATTTTAATATAAGATTGGGGCGGGGTTGTATGACACCCAGTTGAACAACAGATTTCAAAATGGTTAGATCATTGACTCTATCAGTGAATGGAAATAGTTCCGTTATAAACACAGTTTATTTTCCACCAATTGAATTAAACGGGGAATATGAGTGTGCGCTAGTTGAGTTTAACATGTACAACTCAATTCCCAACGTGGATGTAAATAACAACCTCTTTCATATTGGTGATAAAGTTATTATTATTCCCACCGGCTCCTATGAACTCAACGATATTTCTCAATTTATTTACAACAAGTTAAAGGATTATAATCTGGAAAATACAGTGAAAATTGTAAGCAATAATAATACACTTCAAGTGGAAATAATTAGCAGTAAAGAAGATATATACTTTAATAAGGAGAGGTCAATAGGTCATTTGTTTGGTTTTAAGCAAAGAGTGTTAAAGGCAAACCAAAATCACTTGTCCGATAATGCTGTCAACATTTTAAAAATTAATTCGATTCGTTTGGAATGTAATATTGTGAGTGGCTCTTACGTTGATAATATACCAAATCACGTATTACATGAGTTTGCAATTTCGGTTCCACCGGGCTATAAAATGACTGTGACACCACACAATCTCATCTATTTACCTATTAACTGCAGAGAAATAAGTACTCTCTCAATACATATCGTTGATCAGAACGGAGATTTATTGAACTTGCGTGGTGAAAACGTATCAATTCGCATACATATTCGCGCAATAGAATGATAATTTACAATAAAAGCAACGGTATACTTCATCAACCGCGCACTAGCAGTTGTAAAGCTAAAGGAACAGGATTAAATCGAAAGGGTCTTACATTAAAAAACAAATTGTTTTTAAAATCACTGGGCTTCAAAATTCAAATCTGATAATAATAATAATAAGAAGCATTTAAAATGAATGAAATTTTAAATGTTCGTGAGAGACCGTTTTCAGATGAAAGTATTTCGAAAAAGGAATATCATACATATTCCTCATATCATCAATCATTTAAAGCAAATGATGAAATACGTATTTGTATTCAAAATCAGGACTTGTATGTACTCCCTCACGAAAGCTATCTTAATTTTCAAGGAGTTGTTAAGAGAGTAGCAGCCGATGGTACAAGCACCACTGATAATATCGATGTTACTTTTCACAATAATTGTATGGCAAATTTTATTGATGAAATTAGATATGAAATAAATGGTTACGAAATTGATAGAACACGGTTTGTTGGCATGAGCAGCACCCTTAAAAATTATCTATCGGTAAATCGTCAGGATAGTCGCAAACTTTCAAATGCTGGATGGAGTGGTGGAAATGATTTTAATACAAAAGGTAATTTTAATTTCTCGCTACCCTTAAAAAATGTAATGGGGTTTGCTGAGGATTATAGAAAAGTTTTACTGAATTGTAAGCATGAACTTATACTTTTGCTGACAAAAAATCTGGATGATGTATATGTTAAAAACAAAGCAAACCATACATATGATTTGGAAATGACTAATATTAGCTGGAAAATCCCTCATGTAACACCCAGTGATGCTGCAAAAATTAAAATGTACGATATAATAAAGAGTGGCGTAAATTTACCGATAGCTTTCCGTAGTTGGGATACATACATTAACCCAAAACTGATACAGGGAAATCAACACGTCTGGAGCTTAAAGATAGGAAGTAATAGAGAACGACCGAGATTTGCTATTATAGCCTTCATGTTGAATGGAGAACTAATTACAAATAATTTATCCAACCTGAAAGTCCACTTGAATTCAGAAACGTATCCATATGATGACTTAAATGTAAACTTTGAAAATGATAAATATGCCCACCTTTATGATATGTATGCAATGTTTCAAAAGAGTTATTACAACCGCCCAGCAGAACCATTTTTATCACCGACAGAATTTAAAAGTAAACCTATTATTGTAGTTGACCTTTCATATCAAAATGAAACAGTTAAATCGGGACCTATCGACGTGAGAATTTCAATCGATTTGAAAAAAGCAAACAATGAAAACACTCAAGCATATTGTCTCCTTATTCACGATCGTTTAGTTGAGTATAGTCCTTTAAGTGGGTTAGTTCAAAGAATTGTCTAACAATATATCAACCACATAAAATGGAGAAAGATCTAGTTGCAATTGATGTACAAGGATTTTTTGATAACAACGACAAGTTCATTCTAAAGGAAATTGGAGTTGTATTTAGCAAAGAAAATAAGTTTAACAATAATTTCGTTATACAACCTCCATTTGATTTCACTCGTCTTAATAACAAGTCCCGAAAAACTGCTCTCTGGCTTACCAAAAACCATCATAAAATTTTTGGAACGATGGAATAAACAACTTTAAGCAAACAAGAAAATATATTAAACAAATCACTTCGGGAAAGGTGGTTTTATGCAAGGGAATTGAAAAGAAACGTTTTCTAGAAATCTTTCTCAGATCACCGCACATAAGAGATGTTGAGGAATTGGGTTGCCCACCATTAAACACCGTAAACATAAACCAATTCCCATTTTGCTCAATACATATTAAAAGCGGTATTTGTGCTCTGAATAATGCGCACAATATTTTAAATTTTTGCAATGGAACTATGGTCTAACACTTATACATATACAATGGATAACAGACAAAGTGGATTAATAAACCGAATTAATAATTTCACATCCCAATTTGGTGAGGAAATTTTTAAAGAAGATTTAAAATATCTCATTGATACGAGGAATATGTTCATGGATAAAGGAGAAGACGATCTTAACAAAACGGTATATGGTAATCATTTTACGTTTTGTAATAATGGATTCGGCGAAGATGCGTGTGCCTGCTTTTTCTATAAAAATCATCGAGACGGAGCCTTAAAACTAATGTCATCATATTTAGTGTATAAGAAAAGCCTGTTACAAATTTCCAAATAAACATGAGCTAAATTCATGACCTAAATTCAAATTAACATCTTCTTTTGTTTGGGGGATGGGTGATTTTTTCAGCTATTTCTTTCAGGTCAAAAGTTAAAATAAAAAAATATACTTGAATTTAAAATTTACATATTCTTTTTGTTATTGGGGTGGGAGTTTGTTTCTCAGTGGCAAGCAAAGGGATCCCTTTTCAAGGGTGCTTGCTTTCAGCTGTTTCTTTTGGACGTGACAACAGCCCGTGACATTCTAACACGTACCCGTGTGAGCACCACACTTTCTTAATCTAAGCAAAGGACACCCGGCACACCCCAGTAATTTCTCCCCCATTAACTAGGATAACCCAAATATATCGCTATGATCACCTGACACACCCCAGTAACTTCTCACCCGCTTAACTAGATTCCCTCCCCTCGTTTCACCCTATTTTTCTAACTTCTCCCACGTTCGATCCCGTCAACCTACTCGTCAACCACTTAAGCAGAATGCCTCCCCTCTTTCACCCCATTTCCTAGATACAAAAGCTGGATATAACTATTGTGGACCCTAATTTACGATCACCCGTCACACCCCAGTAACTTCTTCCCGCTTAATAAGAGTCCCGATTTCTTAAACGAAATTCGGGGGAGCGAATTCCTGAATACAATTCCTAGATATAAGCAACTTATCACCCTAATTTACGATCACCCGTCACACCCCAGTAACTTCTTCCCGCTTAATAAGAGTCCCGATTTCTGGATCGGATTTCTGGATATAAGCAACGGTCACCTGTCACCTTGACCTAATTTATTACCCTAATCAACGATCACTCGTCACGCACCCATTAACTTTAATTACCCCCACACCTGTCACCTTGTCCTAATTTATTACCCTAATTAGCATAATTAATTACCTCCCCCTCCACTTTTGTATCCAGCCTTTGTATCCAGAACCCCCATTTATATACTACTCCGGACTATAAGGTGGATGTGGTAGCACTTCCCAATTCAGCTCAGTTAATTTTTGCCGAGTGACCAAATTTGTGTGGGGCCTAGCGTTGTCATGGTGAAAGACTATACCCTTGCGATTAGCTAGTGCCGGCTCCTTTTCTTTAATTTTTTCCGCCAAATTGGATAGCTGGCGACAGTACACATCTGAATTGATGGTTTCATTCCGTCCCAGCAGCTCAAAGTGCACTTCACCCTTCCAATTCCACCAAACAGACAGCATAACTTTCCTCTGATGGATATCGGCCTTTGATGTGGCTTGGGCTGGCTCATCTTTCCTGCTCTATGATCCTTTTCGTTGGACTTTATTGTAAACAACCCACTTTTCGTCGCCAGTAATGATCCGCTTCAAAAAAGGATCGTTTTTAAATCCGTTGCAGCAGAGAATGGCAGATATTGATACGCTTAGTTAGGTGAATTTCCTTTAAGTTATGCGGAACCCAAACATCGAGCTTGTTTACGTAGCCAAGTTTCTTCAAATGGTTTTCAACCGTTGTATGCGACACACTGAGCTTCTCTGACATCGCCCGCGTTGAATAACGCCGGTTTTCATCCAGCAAAGCCTGAATTTGTTCGTCAAAAACGGCCGATGATCGACCAGAACGTGGGGCGTCTTTAACTCCAAAATCTCCAAGCCTGAATTTGGCAAACCAGCGCTGACATTGGCGATCACTCATGGCATCTTTACCATACACTTCGCACAATTTTTCGCGAGCTTCGACCGCTTTTTTCCCTTTTCGGAAATAAAAAAGGAAAATATGCCGAAAATGCTCACTTTGATCCTCTATGTTTAATTTGCTATAGCTTCCACAAATGTTATCGAATAATTAGCAAATTTTCATCGATACTAAAAAGTGTGACCCTGGTGCTCGATTAGTTCTAAATAAATTAGATTAAAAACGATTACTAAAAAAACCACATGACTTTCTTGCCAATCCAATTATTTTGCTGAACGAGGGTACACAGCAAACATTCAACCGGGCCGGAGCGAGGTCGATAATCGACATCGACACGGGAAGCGACCACGAAGCCATCCAGGTCTCAATCAGAGAGGGATCGGCGCACAGGTCGACGCGCCTTTAGCAAGGAAGGCATACCGCCAGGACACCCTCAGTGTCCCAGCCTTTGCTGCAGCGCTGGAGGACCTCAACCTAACCGGGAGGGATTGCACCAACGATGCAGCGAACAAGCTGGCAGCCGACACGGAGATAGCCTGCGAAATAAGTATGCAGCAGCGGAAAAGGTATCGGAAACACCACCAACCCGTCTTCTGGTGGAACGAGGAAATAGCCATTTTACGCGCTAGCTGCCTTCGACTAACATGGCAAGTCCGAAGAGCCCGCACCTCCTCGAGCCTCGACGCCTGCAACGACAGGTTCAGGACCGCCAGGAAGGCCCTCAAAAAGGCTATAAGATCGAGTAAGAGAGAGTGCTTCCTAAAGCTGTGCGACGAAGCCGAAAAGGATCCGTGGGGCGGAGCGTACAGAATGGTGGTGAAACGAGTGAACGCTGGCAACAATGCATCCACAGATCCGGAAGCCCTGGAAGGCATAGTGCGAGTCCTGTTTCCAAGGGGGCAACCAATAGCCGTCCCCAGAACGACGGCGCCCGGCGAAAGCGACATATGTCCTATCACTGAGCAGGAAGTCGTTGAAGTGGGAAGGAAGCTGGCCAGTAAAAAGGCACCCAGCCCAGACATGGTCCCTGAACCCCGAGAAGATGGCAGCGCTCTTCAACCAATGCCTGACGGAAGGTACCTTTCCCGCGCGCTGGAAGCGGCAAAAACTTTTGCTCTTCGCCAAGCTCGGCAAACCAGCAGGGGATCCCTCCTCCTTCAAGCCGATTTGCCTATTGGACACGATTGGAAAGGTCTTCGAGAAGGTAATCGCTACCAGGTTGGAGGCAGCAATTGAGCACGCAGGTGGACTGTCCCCGAACCAGTTTGGCTTCAGGAAGAAGAGGTCGACCCTGGACGCGATCACAAAAGTGACAAGCCCTGCCGAGAAAGCCATCGAGGGCACCAGGCGGAAAGGTGGCACGAAGAGTACTGCCTAGTGGTAGCGCTGGATATGCGCAACGCCTTCAACTCGGCGGACTGGGGGCGGACCCTGGAGGCACTGAAAGCGTTCCATGTTCCAGAATATCTGCTGAACATAGTTCACAGCTAGTTCGACAGCAGGGTTCTCCTTCTGGACACCTCCTAAGGCACCAGGTCCCACGAGGTCGCCGCCGGAGTCCCTCAAGGATCATTACTGGGTCCTCTGCTGTGGAACACCATGTACAACGGAGTGCTGAACCTGTCCCTACCAGACAACACCACAATTGTTGATTTCGCCGACGACGTCGCGCTGGTAGTGGTGGCAAAAGAGATTTTCAATGCGGAAATGGCAGCCAACACAGCGATCCGCGCAGTCGAGACGTGGCTAGCGGTGGCAGGTTTGGATCTGGCCTCGCAGAATACGGAAGCCGTCCTGATCTCAACCAGGAAACAGGTGGAAACAGCCAAGATAATGGTTGGCGAAAACGAGATCACTTCTCAACGGGCAATCAGATACCTGGGGGTCATACTGGACACCAGGCTCTGCTTCAAGGAGCACCTGGAGTACGCACACGAGAAGGCGAACGCGACTGCCAGAGTCTTGTCCAGGATTCTCCTCAACACCAGAGGATGGAAGCAAGGGAGAAGGATGCTGCTTGCGAGTGCCGTGACGTCCCAGCTGCTATACGCAGCCGCAGTGTGGGCAGAAGCTACAGAGCTTAAGAGCTACATGAGCGGAGCCATATCCACCTATCGCCTGTGCGCCCTGAGGGTTGCCTGCGCCTTTAGGACGGTTTCGGACGTCGCGGCACTGGTCATTGCTGACCAAGTGCCCCTACCAGAGCTAGTGCGCTAAGCGAAGGAGGTCCGCAGCCTAGGCGAGCTCGTGGAGCTAGGAGCGAAGTCCGAGGCAAAATCCGAAGCTAGAGCCAGGAGCATGGAAAGGTGGCAACTCCACAAAAGGACGCTGGACCCACAAGCTCATACCGGACATCAGATCCTGGATAGGACGAAAGCACGGGGAGGTAGACTTCTACCTGACTCAAATACTCAGCGGACACGGATGCTTCCGCGGGTACCTGAACAAGTACGGGCACGACCCGGCAAACGGCTGCACACAGTGCGGCAGCGGCGTCAAGGAGGGCGCCCGGCACGTCATATTCGAGTGTCACAGGTTCTACGAAAGGCACTCCAAGATGCAACGGGAGTCAGCTTGGAAGTCCATACACTGGTTCCAACAATGCTGGTCAGCTAGGACTTTTGGGACGCAACGGCAGAATTCGCTGCCAACATCATGAAGACGTTAAGACGTCTGGAGAGAAGGAGGAACTGGCAGGTGGAGTAGGCGGCTTAAGTCGCGCGAAGCAATGCTTTGCGGCAGTCCCATCCCATCCCATCCTATCCAACGTATAATTGTTAATTACTTGTAAGAAAACTCAAATAAAGGAATACAAAAAAAAACCTGCAATTCCAAATATTGCCAAAACTATAAAAACATTGCCTCCACCAGAAGAAATTGCCATTCCAAAGCTGAAGAAGACATGCCCGGATGACTGCAAGGAACCATTCTGCTCACCCCATTGAGAGTAGCCCTGCACAGCAAGCACTGGCGCCCAACCAAAGAAGTAACAACCTGTGCAGCCAGCACCGGCGCCCCACCAAAGAAATAACAACCTGTGGAGCCAGCACCGGCGCCCCACCAAAGAAGTAACAACCTGTGGAGCCAGCACCGGTGCCCCAGCATAGAAGACCATCGAGGAAGTCCAGACAGTGCAACCAGCACCGGCCATCATAGAGCGCATATTTTCTTTGACCATGCATAATTTTTTTCATTGCACTGCGATTCATATTTTTTTTATATATTATATAAAACTAATGTAAAATTGAACGACATTAAAGTGACCCAATTATCGTGAGGCAGGTTTTTCAATTGTAAAAAAAAAAATTTCCCCCCAATATATAAGGCAAATTTTTAATTACATGAGCCAAACTAAATGGCAAATAAATTATAAATTAAATGACACGTTTAACATAAAAAATCCTATAGCAGCTCACAGAAAAACACCCAAGAGGAGTTTATTACGTTATAAATAAAATCGAGTCAAAAACAATGAATCCAGATTTAACGAACATTTTATTATCAATCATTGTCTTCATTATGAGCGCATTTATTTAGTACAAGGCATATATCTTTCATAATAAATGTAAATCAAAAAGAGCCATAAATAAAAGCCAGGCTAATGATCTGGACAAAATATAAAATATATAAAGCGCCAACAATAATTATTAAAAGATGTTCAAAATAAAAAAAAATGAAATAATAAAAAACCACAAACCATCTAAAATAAAAATATGTATATCCATATATTGATATAGATGTTATTTTATCCAATAATCTTATCTAATGTACAATGAAAATAAATAAATAAAAAAAATATATAAAATACGAATACTGCAGAGTGTATTAGAATCACTTTTGATAAGGAACCAAACTTTCAGAACTGGGTATTATCAATAATCGAAAAAGGAGCTGAGCCTCTACTAATCAATGAATTCGAATATGAGTACATGAATAGGTACATTTTAGGCTATTCCCCCTTGATACATTGCTCAAGTACACAGAAGGCGATAGTATTGAGCACCGTCCCGACCCCAAAAATTAAATCAGTTGTTAACAATAACAAGATACTTGGAAGACATCTTTCATTGATGGTTTCAAGAATCTAGAAAATATTCCATTAAATAATGGAATGGGACGAATTATATAAAGAATTAAATAATATTAAAATTGATTTTGACAGATCTTATAAGTCATTATCAAGACCCCGGCCAGCACAGCAAAACACTGTAAACAAGGATGCCGAAATATTTGTAAACCGCTTCAATACAGCGCGTATACTAATACACGATCAGAGAGACAGGCTAAACAAAGTCTATTGGTCTCAGGTATCAAAATATTTAAACAAATTACGGGCTAACCTAATAGCTATAAAGCAAAGGTACGACTTAACAATTTCAGTACTAATTATCCTAAACACACCGTTGAAGATAGAAGCCAGAGAAGAGTCAGAATCATCAGATCCACCAGTACAAGCTGAGAATGAAGACCCTCTCTCTACAGATCCCGATATAGAGGAAAAAGATATAAACAACCTCACTATTCCGGCAGTCCTTATTCAATCTGAATTATCAGACCAGGACTTGACCGACTCGGATTCTAACAACAGCATTGTAGAAATAAAAACAACCATAATGGCTGCGGAGATAATTGCCCAAAGGGCATACATTAAAGAAATATTGAATGCCATCCCGGAGTTTAACGGGCAAAGGATACACCTTCAGAGATTCGTAACAGCTTTGAAGTTGGTTAAACTTACGAAAGGTACATTCGAGGTTTTGGCTGTAGAAGTCATCAAA
The DNA here is from genome assembly GCA_037075285.1 of Drosophila lutescens. Taxonomy (NCBI): domain Eukaryota; kingdom Metazoa; phylum Arthropoda; class Insecta; order Diptera; family Drosophilidae; genus Drosophila; species Drosophila lutescens. The sequence goes on from JBAMCF010001111.1 coordinate 12,154, forward strand.
TCCAAAATAATTGGATCGACATTATACAGAGTCCAAAACGAAACAACAATAGAAGCTATAATTAAAAAACTGCAAGATACTATAGTCGGAGAAACATCCGAAGTAATTAAAGCCAAAATGGCAAAAACAAGCCAAAAAGGTAAAACTGCAGAAAAATTCACCACAGAAATTGACAACCTACGAAAGCTCCTAGAAGCTTTGTATATTGATGAAGGCCTATCGGCCGAACACGCTGACAAATTCAGCACTAAGGAAGCCATCACCACAATGGTCAAAAATTGTGAGCATGGCCGCCTCAAAACAATATTGGAAGCAGGCAATTTTGCAACCATGAATGAAGCCGTCGCCAAGTACATACAATGCAGTACTGAAATAACAGGCAATGCCAATTCCATATTGTACACCCAACGTGGAAATAATTATCGCGGTAATAATTATAAAAACAATTATCGCGGTAGAGGTAATAATAGAGGTAATTATAACAATACCGGATATTATCAAAATAACGGATATAATAAATAACGGATATAATCAAAACAATGGTTATAACAGAAATAACAATAACCAAAATAACAATTATTACAGAAACAACAACCGTGGTGGAAACAACCGCGGCGGAAGTAGCCGTGGGGAAAACAACAACGGTAATGGTGGTAACAACAACAGCCACAATAACAACATAAGGGTAGCCCAAACAAATTCGGGAAACTCCCAAACACCTTTAGATACACGACAGTAAACAACATCAAAATTTACACTTTAAATCTCAGTCAAAATACCTTTGTCACCTTTATGAACGTAGCAACAGGAAAAGAATTAGTTTTTCTACTAGATACAGGCGCGGAAATATCCATAATGAAGGAAAATTCCGATAATTTTCAAAACATTCAAGATAATCACCTCATAAACATACAGGGTATAAGTAAGGAAGTTACCAAATCAAAGGGCTTAATTTCTATTGAAATTCAAACTTCTAAGTACATAATTCCACATGATTTCCATATCGTAAATATGCAATTCGCTATTCCATGTGATGGAATACTAGGAATCGATTTTATCAAAAGATGCAACTGTCAATTACACTTTAGGCCGTCTGAAGACTGGCTTATATTAAGACAAAATAACCTCAAATATCCGATTAATGTTCCAATAGCATACAGTTCTGGCAACAACTCCCTTATTCTGCCAGCAAGATCCCAAGTCGTCCGAAAAATCGAAATAAATTCAGAAGAAGACAGCGTATTAATTCCGAATCAAGAAATTCAGCATGGTATCTTTATAGCAACAGTTCAAAATGCATATATAAGATTACTAAATACCACAAACACAGATCAAGTAGTTTATATCAAAAATATTCATCATGAACCACTTTCAAACTACGAAGTAGTAAAAACGGACTTAGAAACCAGACAAAAAATTGTATTATCCCAACTTGCAAAAAACTTCCCACCTCAATTCAATGAACAGCTTACAGCATTATGTACACAGTATAGTGATGTATTCGGACTAGAAACCGAATCGATCACTACCAATAATTTTTATAAACAAAAGCTGAGATTAACTGATGATGAACCCATATATATAAAAAATTATAGAAATCCTCATAGTCAACAAGACGAAATTCAAAAACAAGTCCAAAAACTCATCAATGATAAAATAGTGGTGCTCGGGGTCATAGAATTAAGGGGTTCCTTTAGTCGTACAAAAACACTTTGGAAATTTATATGATATAATTTCACTATTTATTTGTGGGCTTCAAGTGGTTTATGTATAACAAGCAATCAACAAGAAGAACGCAGCTCCGTTAGCGTTGCGGTGCAGTTCCGAACTCCGACTGCCTTTTTTCCTCTCTCTCCAGTAGTAGCGAAAGCTCCCTTTGCCTAAATTCTCTGCCGGTATTGGCACCGTGTGGCCAGATCGTGAATCTGAACATGCCGCCCGCCAATGCTAGACCATAGCATTAAAAGTATCCTGAGTGTCCTGAGCTGTACCTAGAATCTGGGAGAAAAGAACAAGAGATTTGTGTGCGTAAGCGCGAGCGACTAGAACTGATTTGAGAGAAGCTATTCTTGTATCGGCAAACGACAGATTTTCGATACCGAACGCTTTAGCTGTGGGTTTTCTTGGGTTTTTAGCGTCACCACGCGAACCAAGCCATCCTGTCCCGGGTGAAGCTCGATAATCCTTCCGAGCAGCCACTGCGCTGGGGGGAATCTATCGTCCTTGACGAGTACAAGCTCGTCCAACTTTAAGTTTTCCGAGCTTTGGGACCATTTTGGACGCTGCTGTAAATGGCTAAGCCAGTCCCTACTCCAGCCGTCCCAAAAATGACGCAGCATTGATTGCTGAAGCAGGAACTGTTCCCTAAACTTGGAAGAGGCTGGTCGGTATTCTGGGGGCGCAAACATAGAGTCGCCGATTAAGAAATGGGCCGGAGTGAGCACATCCAAATCATCCGCGTCCGCTCTGAGCGGGCACAGCGGCCTTGAGTTAAGGCACGCTTCTATGCTGACTAACACCGTGGTCATCTCCTCGTAGGTAAGCCTTCGATCCGCGATCACGCGCTTGAGATGGTGCTTGACCGACTTGACGTTGGCCTCCCAAAGCCCACCAAAGTTAGGCGATTGAGGCGGACCAAAATGCCAAGTGACTCGTAGCTGGGACCATTTCGGAGCGATACGTGTCTCATAGTCATCGCGGAATTGCTTCACCAAACCTTTAAGTTGACGGTCTGCTCCCACAAAGTTGGTGCCGTTATCGCTATAAAGATGCTGGACCATCCCTCGACGCCCCGTAAACCGGTCGAATGCCAGCAAGAAGTGCTCCGTGGTGAGCCCGGTTACCAGCTCCAAATGAACTGCTTTCGTTGCGAGACAGATGAACACCGCTATGTAGCCTTTGTAGGTGCTCGACCCCCGAATCCACGCCGCTCTGAGCTCAATGGCTCCGGTACAATCGACTCCCGTAGTGACGAATGGCCTCTGCGGCGGGTTCACCCGGTGAAGAGGCAGGTCTCCCATGAGCTGCGACGAGATGGTTGGGTTGGCGCGAAAACACCGGACGCATTTCCGTATCACTCGCTGTACGGATCGTTTTCCGGTGATAATCCAGAATCGCTGGCGCGTATGAGCTAAGGTCAGCTGCGCACCTCCGTGAAGCGTTAATGACCAGATCGGTAAAATGATGGGTACTGGGTAGAATAATAGGGTGGCGCCTGTCCGGCGGCAACGCAGAGAACCTAAGACGACCTCTTACCCGTAAAATATCCTCCACCAGAATGGGGGACAGACGCAACAGTTTGCTCTGGGAAGGGAGCGGCTTTGAGCATTTGACAGATCGAAGTCCGCCGCGAACGATTCCTTCTGAACCATCCGTACGATACAAAACATGGCGTCGTCGAGCTCGGATATGCTCAAGGATCCTGCGCGTCGGCTCGGTTTCTGCGAAGCGTTGAACACAAAACGCCTTAGGTAGGCGACCACTCGAACGGCTCGACTATACGTGGAAAAACGGACGATAAATGAAGCGACTGGAGAGGCGTGGTGCATCCGGAGCTTATTCTGCAATTCCTTAGGTGTCAATCCTCTGGTCGCGCAGTCCGCTGGGTTGTCTTCGGTACCCACGTGCCGCCATTGACTTGGGTCAGAATGGTCCAGGATGAATCCGACTCGATTGGCCACAAAGGTCTTCCATCTTTGTACATCTCCAGCCAGCCAGTGCAAGACGATAGTGGCGTCCGTCCAAAAGAAAGTCTCCAGCGGAACCTCGCCAATTTGAACCGATGTGGATAACCACGTGACAAGCTTGACTGCCAGTACCGCTCCGCTTAGTTCCGTCCTGGGTATGGTTAAAGGCTTGACTGGCGTGACCTTCGTCTTGGCCGCAAGCAAGGTCGTGCCGTCGGTCCCGTTAACGTGCTCGACTCGCAGGTAAACAGAGGTAGCATACGACGACGACGACCCGTCGCAGAACGCATGCAGCTGCACACTGGACACGGAGGCCGGATCGTACTCAGTCCACCGACTGACGGCGATGTCCTCGATTCCTGGGAGGTCGGAGCGAAACGCTCGCCAACGCTCCAGAATCGCTGCTGGCAGCGGTGAGTCCCATTCCAACGACACCTGCACTCCCTCGCTGTTCGCCACCTTGACCGAAGTGACCTCCTTTAAAATGAGCTTTCCAGTTATGATCACTGGAGCTATCAGACCTAACGAATCGAAGAGACGCGCGATAGCAGCCAGCAAGGTCCTTTTCGTCGTGCAATCGGGAAAGTTAAAATTCATTTTAAACTTGAAGCAGTCGGAGTCTGGGAGCCAATACATCCCCAACGCCTTTACCGGATCCCTTGTATCCCAATTTAAAGGCGTCTGGCAACATCGATGCTCCTGCGGAACAGAGCCTAGCAGTCGTGGGTCGTTACTCGACCATTTACGCAATTCCATCCGAGCGGATTTTATAGCTCCCACGACCTGCACCCGCTTCTCCTCCGCATCCTCCATAGTGTGACCTCCGGATAGTATGTCGTCCACATATATCTCCTCAATTAAGACCTCGGCGGCCCTTGGGAAAGAATCCTTCTCGTCCTGCGCCAACTGGTGTATGACTCTAATGGCTGTGTATGGTGCGGATGCCGTCCCGAACGTCAGAGTCGACAGCGCGTATGTCTTGATGTTTCCATCCGCCGCCCGCCATAAAATCCGCTGATATTGCGTGTCCTCTGGGTGAACGTCAATGCAGCGATACATTTTTTGAATGACGGCTGCAAAAACATAGCGATACTTTCGCCAATTGAGGAGCACTGCTGACATGTCGTTTTGGAGAGGTGGACCGGTGACTAGAACATCATTCAGGGATCTTCCGTTGCTGGTCTTCGCGGAGGCGTCAAACACTATCCTCTGCTTCGTGACAAAACCTTCTGCCTTGTAGACGGCATGGTGGGGTAGCACACAAGACGCATGATGCAATCCGGCTGGAGTGCGTACACATAAGCTGCTCTCGGATCCTTCCGCGGCTGTGATTTGTCCCAAGGTGAAATACTCCTCAATCTCCTCAGCGTACTGTCTCCCTTGCACTGGGCGTGCCGAAAGTCGCCGCTCGAGCTGGAGAAACCGGTTAAGGGCTCCTTGGTGAGATCGTCCCAACCCGATGTCGTGATCCAGATACCTTTTAAACGGGAGGCGCACTACGTACCGTCCATCCGTACGTCTGGAATGCGTTCTTTGGAAGAACGATTCGCACCACTGATCCTCCTCCGTACGAGCCGTCCGCTCTGGTACGGTCTCGATCTCGAGAAAGCCCTTCAGAAGCGACTCCGCCTCGGAGACTACGTGATGGCAACAGATCCTGGTGGAGTTGGTCGCGTCGGCGGCTTGTCCTGAGAGAATCCATCCCAGCTGAGTCTGTTGAGCAATTGGCTCCGTAGAACTTCCTATTCGCATTCCGGACAGCATGATCTGCGCGATAAGGTCTGCTCCCAAGATAAGGTCAATCCTCTTCGAACGGTAGAGACGTCGAAGAGACGTCTAAGGAAAAACAATTATTAGTGCTTAGAACCTTGAAGTTAACCATGTGCTTGCTCCTGGACCCAACCCCTTGGCCTACTCCGACAATGGACGCCCTCGCCATTGCCCGCATGAGATGAAGGGACTGTACTACATGCTCGGATACGATGGTCGCCTCGGAGCCCTGATCGATGAGCGCCGTGATGACTGCTTGGAGCCCGTTGTCTGGATTCTGCACCATGATGCGTGCTGTAGCCAAAAGAATATTGCCCACGCGATTATAGGGCGATGAGGACGTATAGCATCGATATTCGGAGCCGGCTTCCCGATGAGGCTGATCACCATTATTAGCCCTCGAAGATCGCGACTGCAGCGTCGACGTCTGGGCAGAGGGCGCCTGCGGAGCGATGGCGGGCTGAGATGCACTCGGCAAGTGCAACAGCGTATGATGACGCTGACCGCAAACCTGACACCCTTTGTTGCTGGTGCAGCGGGGAAGCGCATGAGCCTTGCTGAGGCAGTTGATGCACAGCTTCGCCCTGCCTACAACCTCCTTGCGCCTCCACGCTTCCATAACTAGAAACGTCGGACAACGGCGTAGAACGTGACCGCCGTCGCAATGATGGCACCTTAAGCCGGGGCGTCCGGACTCATCGCGCGCGTTATGCACTCGAACCCGGCGCATGGCATCTGAAGACCCGAGCCCAGGACTGAGGTCGGTCGAGGAGCTTCGGTTTTCGATCGCATCCATGACCACCAGTCGATCATTCAGAAACGACTCCAGATCGGCATAGGACGGGACGGTCGTCGTACTACCTTGATGATGCTCCCATGCGCTGAGTGTTTCCTTTGGGAGCCTGGAAGCAGCGTGATACGCCAGCCAATGGTGTGCCTCCCCTTCTAAGGCCTTGACGCGCCTGAAGGCGGCGAGACACACGTTGACGGTGCTGAGCATAGTCCGAAGCGCTTCCGACGACTCCTTCTGCAATTTCGGCAGCAAAAAAACAGCGCTCATGTGATGAGCGAAAACCAGGCGCGGGTTGTTGTAGCGCTTTAGCATCAGGGACCAAGCTACTGGGAAGTTTGAGTCGGTAAGCTGCATTTTGCGCACGTCGTTATCGCGTCCGACCGGGAGCGATTCCTTAAGGAAATGCAGCTTTTGCATCTCGGTGAGCGACGGATTGTTGTATACAAGGCTGTTGAATGCATCAAAATAACCTGGCCAGTCCACGGCCGCATCTGAGAATTTGGGAACTGTCATTTGTGGCATCGTCATGCGAACCTCAGCCGTCGGTCCGACCGCTGCGGCCACAGTCGCGGTCTGAGACTCCGCTGGCACAAACTTCTCTTGATCCTCGGCGAAAAGACAGTAGGCGTCCATGAACCGCTCGTCAAACTCGGAATGTAGATGCTTGGTAACATACGCTGATGCCTCATAGCCGTCTATGTTGACCACCTGCTCGTGAGTGACCAAAAACGCACTTCGCAATTCCTTTATTTGATGAAAACGTCTTTCGAAATATACCTTCGTTTTTCTACTTGCCGCGTCCTTTCTATAATTTTGCAAAATGGTCCTCAAGGCGTTGTGCCTGTCAACTTGGAGGTTAATAAAATGATCTAAGGACAGCGAAGTTTCTTTTTTCAGCTCCATGTTGAATAGTGTAATTCAGCTCAGTTATGACACTTATCACGCACGCAAAACTCTTTTCTTTTCCTTACCCAAAAAATTCCAGTACAAAGCCAAAGCGGAGAAAACAAACGGTACGTCCCGCCTGGGCGCAGATAAGCGATTATGTAAAGCGGCGCTTAACAATAATCCGGTATGTTTTGTCTGGGTTCGTCGAACCGCTTGGAGTTGCACTGCACGAACTAACGGAGCTTGCGCCGCGCCCTTCTGATAACCTTCGTATTGATGTTTTTATATATATTTAAATTGTTCACAAATTATTCACAAATGCTTGCAGACTTTCCCCTCATGGGCCACCATGTTTAGTTGTGTCCCCTCCTGCCGGCAGCTCGGGGTCATAGAATTAAGGGGTTCCTTTAGTCGTACAAAAACACTTTGGAAATTTATATGGTATAATTTCACTATTTATTTGTGGGCTTCAAGTGGTTTATGTATAACAAGCAATCAACAAGAAGAACGCAGCTCCGTTAGCGTCGCGGTGCAGTTCCGAACTCCGACTGCCTTTTTTCCTCTCTCTCCAGTAGTAGCGAAAGCTCCTTTGCCTAAATTCTCTGCCGGTATTGGCACCGTGTGGCCAGATCGTGAATCTGAACAAGTGGAACCCTCTGTATCACCTTATAATAGCCCACTTTTGTTAGTACCAAAAAAGTCACTTCCAAATTCGCAAAATAAAAAATGGCGATTAGTAATTGACTATCGTCAAATTAATAAAAAACTCTTGTCTGATAAATTTCCACTCCCTAGAATCGATGATATTTTAGATCAACTAGGTAGAGCAAAATGTTTTTCATGCCTTGACTTAATGTCAGGTTTTCATCAAATTGAACTGGAAAAAAGTTCACGGGTTATAACATCCTTTTCAACAAACAATGGTTAGTATCGCTTCACGCGATTACCATCCGGTTTAAAAATAGCGCCAAACTCTTTTCAGAGAATGATGACTATAGCTTTCGGTAATACTATACAATAGCGGGCTCACCCCCGAAATTCGCGAAAAAATTATCCTCGATGGACCGCGATTTCTTAAGAATTTACGTGCAAAAAGAACTTGGCGGTCGGCCATGGTTCTCTTGTAATTGAATTTCAAAGTTCCCGGTTTTGCTATAAAAACAAGTATGCTTTTCCAACGTTTGCTATAAAAATCATATATGTATATATGTACACTTTTCCTTTTTTGTCAAAATAAGACTAAATTAAAATTCAAAAAATCTGAGTAATTTGATATTGTAGGGAACCGCGTAAAAATGATCCTCGATGGACAGCGGTTTCTTAAGAACTCTCAAAACCGTGGATAACCGCATGTGTATTTATACCCGTTACTCGTAGAGTAAAATGGTACATTGTATTCGTGCAAAAGTATGTAACAGCTAGAAGGAAGCGTTTCCGACCCTATAAAGTATATATATTCTTGATCAGGGTCACTAGCCGAGTCGATATAGCCATGTCCGTCTGTCCGTCTATCCGTCTGTCTGTCCGTATGAACGCTGAGATCTCGGAAACTATAAAAGCTAGAGGATTGGTATTTGGCATGAAGATTCTTGGAGTTCCTACGCAGCGCAAGTTTGTTTCAAAAAGGTGCCACGCCCCCTCTAACGCCCACAATCGCTTATATACGATTTTAAAAATGTTAATATTTCGGAAAAGTAAAAATGCAGTTTTATTGTGTTTATCAATACCTATCGAAATGTAGAAGAAATTTTTCAAATCGGACCATTCGTTAAAAAGTTATGCGTGATCAAAATTTCTATCTCCATCTCCCTCGCACTCCCTTTACCTGAGTAACGGGTATCTGATAGTCGGGGCACCCGACTATAACGTTCTCTCTTGTTTTATTATGATAATCAGAAGAAATCGCGGTCCAAGGAGGATTATACATTTTAACCTTTCTTTAAGTCTTTTCCACCCAAAACCAAATATCAAGATTGAATTTGTTTTTCTCAGCTACACAACAATCCTTATTCAGCAAATAGTACTTGTTTAATACTGACCGAAAAAACTGCGCCGCGATTTTTTTTTAATTTTTCATTTCATTTCATTCATTTTAATTTCATATTTAACATACATCATAAAATTTCGCATGTATATTTTTAGGACACCTTCGATAACAACTCAGCTGTTAATTAGGACACTCTTTGTTATATTCGGATCTGAAGCGTGGACTAGGCCTAAGGGGGACACCACTATAAAAAAACGCGCCTGGAACTTTACCTCAATGGTGGTGCGGAAAAGTGTTCATTGAAACTATTTAAATAACAAGAAAGGAAGCTAGCTTCGGCCAGCCGAAGCTTATATAGTATATAATATATACCCTTGCAGATAAAAGAAATACCTTTTTAAGTTGTCAGAAATCAAAACGCCTACTTCCTGCAAAGTTACAATGAATTTTTTTATTTTTGTTTGATTATTCGTATAGGAGCCTTAAGATATAGTGGTCCGATCCGGCTCGCTAAGACATGTACTACCTGCAATAGAAAGAAGACTTTTGGGAAAGTTTCATTGCGATAGCTTTAAAACTGAGAGACTAGTTCGCATAGAAACGGACAGACAGACAGACGGACAGACGGACAGACGGACAGACGGACATGGCTAGATGGACTCGGCTATTGGTGCTGATCAAGAATATATATTAGAGCCCTGCATGAGTGGAAACGTCTCCTTCACTGCGTTACAATATCTGACTGAAATTATAATACCCTCTGTAAGGGTATAAATATAAAGATACAAATTGTTTGAGTTGTAAGGAAGCTACTACGGCCGGGGTGATCCTCAGCGGCCCAGAGTTCCCCACAAAATTTATAATATTCTGAGACGGCCAAGACATAAGACGCCAATGATTTGTCTGGGGTTTTCTTAGAGGGGAACGAACAAGGTGGGGTTGTTAGGGACTATGCGGAGCCAGCGGGACTATCGGCGGCTACTGCTGTGGCCCGGAATGCTCCAGCGGCCAATGCCTCTGTCCGGCCCGGAATAATTCAGCGGCGCGTACACGAGTCGGCGCCCGGAAATTGTCCAGCGGCCCGTGCTCAAGCCCGTGCCCGGAATAATCCAGCGGCGCGTACACGAGTCGGCGCCCGAAATTGTCCAGCGGCCCGTGCTCAAGCCCGTGCCCGGAATAATCCAGCGGCGCGTACGCAAGTCGGCGCCCGGGAATTGTCCAGCGGCCCGTGCTCAAGCCTGTACCCGGAATAATCCAGCGGTCAGCGCTCAAGCCTGTACTCGGAATAATCCAGCGGTCAGCGCTCAAGCCTGTACCCGGAAATGGTCCAGCGGTCACAGGAAGAAGGATCAGGCACCCCGGCGAAGAGTCCTAGTTGAAGGTCCCGGGGTACGCGACGAAAAGAAGAGGGGTGATCTATTCGTCCTTTTATTTGTTCCAAAGGTTCTAGCAGTTCCATTGTTGGCCGGCGGCCATGCTCACCCGCAGCGGAGCGCCTCGATGTGTGTCCTCTGGTTACTTGTCACTTTCGCGTCCGATCACTTCGCTGGTTTTCTTTCGACCCCCTTTCCTTTTTCTGATCGTGATTCCTGGGACCTAATTCTGCCGAAAACTCCGGGACAGCGCTGCTTTGCGCGAGAGCGCTGTTTTAAGCTTCGGCGACAGCGCTGCTGGAAACTTTGGCGGCAGAGCTGCTCGCGTCGTTGGTGATCTCTTTCGCTCCTTGGCTTGTGGGAGCGGCGCGGCTGCCGTCTTTGATCGGTGCTTGCTCTTCGTCTCTTAGTTCTCTTTGTACTTCTAGTTCTCTTAACATATAACTGGCTTTGTGGCTTCGTGCCTGACTGGCTGCGCATCGCACTGGGAGTCGCCCGGTGTCCGGGGGTGGCGAGTATGGTCCCGGCCCTTCTGCTCTGCGGCGGACGGTGCCAGCGGCGTAGGCCGTCGGAGTCGCTGCGTCCCTTGCGCCTGACTGGCTGCGCATCGCACTGGTAGTCTCCCGGTGTCCGGGGGTGGCGAGTATGGTCCCGGTCCGAAGATCTCTTCGTAGGAGGGCGGTGGCGTCCTCGGTGGACTGGTGGGGGCGCTTGTGGTCCAGGGTGGTGGCCTGTCGTCTTCGGAGTCGAGGATTACAATTGTGTCGCTTTCACTGGTGGGCAGGGAGCACTCCTCCAGCGTGGAGACCTCGGTCTCGGTGGCATCGCTGTCATGGTTGTCGTTCATGCGATCGTCTGGCTCCGACCCTGTCTCGTCGCTGGAGATGAGCTCGTAGGTAGCCCCAAGCGGCCCTGGAGTCGGGGACCTGCCTCCATCCGCGGCGTGCTCGACTAGGCCCTCGGGGAATCGGGCTTCAGAACCACCCGCGGCACCGTTGAAGGGGTCATCTGGCAGCTCGGGGGGCCGGGTTTGGAAGTCGCCCGGCGTGCAATCGAAGAGGTCCTCCGGTAATTCATCGAAAAATTCGATGAGGGTGTCCTCTATCTCGCCCCGGCGGGATCGCGAGGGTGCCAGGAGGTCTTCCAACGGTACTGTGGGTGGTGGGAAATCAGAGCCCTGGGGCCGCAGCTCTCCTGGGAGGACGGTAGCCGGATTGAGTTGGGGCTCCCGTGGCCGTGGTGGGGTTAGTTCTGTTCGCAGCCGGCCGAAACGACCATCCGGTGGTACATCGTCTTCGCATTCGCCTTGGCCCGGGGGTGGCCGGCGGTCTCCGAACAACCGGAAACTGTACAGTGGTCCGGCTTGGTCGTCGCCAGTGTGGGGACCATGACTCTCACCCAAGTGAAGGCTCCCTCGTAATTCTTCAATGGTGGTGGACAGCCACGACCAGTCGCCTCCTGGCGGCGGGCTCGTGCCAGAGGTTCCCCGTTGCGCATCGTCGGCGGTAGAATCCGGTATAATGCGTCCGGCCATCTCGGTCCTGATCGTAGCTTGCGTTGGTGGTCGATCGTCCGGCCACGGGTTAGAATGGGGTGGGTGGACTCGTCGGTTTCCTTCGTCGGCCATAGGATCTTGGTTCTGGTCTTATGCACGTCTTGCGGGTTACTTGTCTTCTTTTGCGTTCCTTTTTAATTGCGCGGTTAATGGCGCTGGCGTTGTGCGGATCCCTGGCGCTTGTGTTGCGTGAATCCCTGGCGCTGGCGTTGCGTGAATCCCTGGCGTTGGCGTGGCGTGGATCCCTGGCGTTGGCGTGGCGTGGATCCCTGGCGCTTGCGTGGCGTGGATCCCTGGCGTTGGCGTGAATCCCTGGCGCTTGTGTTGCGTGAATCCCTGGCGCTTGTGTTGCGTGAATCCCTGGCGCTGGCGTTGCGTGAATCCCTGGCGTTGGCGTGGCGTGGATCCCTGGCGTTGGCGTGGCGTGGATCCCTGGCGCTTGCGTGGCGTGAATCCCTGGCGTTGGCGTGAATCCCTGGCGCTGGTGTTGCGTGAATCCCTGGCGTTGGCGTTGCGTGGCTGTGAAAAAAATACAAAGGTGGTGTTAGAGGGTGCTTCTCGTAGGACCCTACCTAGCGAAGCGCGGAACGAAGGGGAAAGAGAGGTTCACATGTTTTACCCCGAGGGGCGGGGCGTTGGACAGGCGCGCCGGTCAGCAAGTGGTTCCTACGAAAACATGACCTCCTTTATCACCCCCGTGGGCTCCTGGTTTAGTGATGCAGGATAGTGGTGGTTGCTCAGGTCTCGTGCTCTCGTCATTTAGCTGCGCCCCGCTGTATATACCCTCAGCATGGTCGTCCCCGTCGTCGCGGCTGACGTTGTTGACGCCATCGGAGTCGAGGTCCTCGATGTTGGTACTCTCGACATCTGTCCCTTCGCCATGGTACGGCTTTAGTTGGCTCAGGCTCGCAGTTCGTCGACGGCGACTCCCGGGTATATGCAACTGCACGATATTCGGGGAAGGGAACTTCGCGACCCGGAAGGGTCCATCGTATCCGGCGGCGTTGGACAATGAGTGGCGTCTCACCAATACTAGGGAACCCACCGGTGGCCTCCAGGTTCGTCGGCGTAGGTTGTAATGGCGACCTTGATCGGCTGCGGCGCGTTCGGCGTTGTTTCGTACTGCGTCGAAGATATTTCTCAGCTGTTCGCTCCGCTCGGTTGGGGCCACCTCTGGCGTGCCCCGTCCAGGTGTAACCTCGTCATACAAGGCCTTTGGTAGTCGAGGTTCACGTCTTTGCATCAGGAACGCCGGGCTGAATCCTGTAGTGTCAGAAACGCTGCTATTGATCGCTAGGGATATCTCCGGCAACAGTTGGTCCCATCCGTTCTGCGGGCCTCCATCCAGGTATTGGGCGATCATTGTCTTGATCGTTCGGTTGGCCCTCTCCGTCGGGTTCTGCCTTGGCGTGTACGGCGCCGTGTGTTGCAGCTCCATGCCCAGAGACTTACAGAAGTTCTGGAATGACCGGCCCGTAAACTGCGTGCCGTTGTCGCAGACGAATGTCCTTGGTACTCCAAATCTGCTCAGGATCCGCTCTCGAAAAGCGCGTTCCAGTTGGGTTCCTGTCGCCTTCCGTAAGGGCACCAGTTCCACCCACTTGCTGAATGCATCCAGGAACACTAAGAGCATGGTGTTGCCCTGTTTTGAGCGTGGCAGCGGGCCGACGAAATCTGCGCAGAGGATGTGAAACGGCTCCTGAACCTGTCGCGTAAACATTTTCCCGGTTGGTTTCTCCTGGCTCACTTTGTATTTCTGGCAGCTGGTGCAGTGGCGTACGTAGCGGGCCACGTCACGGAACAGGCCCGGCCAATAATAGTGCTGGGCTACGCGATTACTGGTCTTCCGGATCCCGAGGTGTCCGGCGGTTGGATGGTCATGGCATTCCTCGAGGACTCGCGACCGGTAGTCCGTCCCTACGCACAGCTTCCATGGTGTATACTCCTCTTCTTCTGGTCGTAACCCGATGCGTCGGTATAATTGCCCATTTTCCTCGTGGTAATCCGGGAACTTAGCGGGTTCGGTCCGTACCTTCTGAAGCATCCTCGTGATCCACCTGCACTTGACTCCTTGTACCTGTGCTTGTTGTGCCATGGACAGCGGTTGGCGGGAAAGAGCGTCGGCTACTAGATTCTGGGCTCCTTTCCGGTAGTGAACGTCATACTGGTATTGTTGTAACTCGAGGGCCCAGCGCGCGATCCTGCCCGTCGGGTTGTCAATGGAGTTCAGCCATTTCAGCGAGTGATGATCCGTGAGAACGTCAAAACGATACCCCTCAATGTAGCATCGCATCTTCCGAACTGCCCACACGATAGCGAGACACTCTTTTTCCGTCACCGAGTAATTCATCTCGGCCGGATTGAGTCGGCGACTAGCGTAGGCTATTACCCTCTCGTGTCCGTCGATGGTCTGCGTCAATACGGCTCCTATGCCGTATTCGCTGGCGTCGGTCTGCAGAACGAACCTCTCCCCGAAGTCGGGACAGGCCAAGATTGGTGCCTTCGTCAACAAGTTCTTTAACTCCTGAAAAGCATTATCCTGCCTTGGCGTCCACTCCCACTTTCGGCCTTTCTTCAGCAACGCTGTCATGGGTTCCACAACGTCGGCGAATTTGGGGACAAAACGGCGATACCAGGATGCGATTCCCAGGCATCTCCGGAGTTCCTTCAGGCATGTCGGCGGCTCGAGTTCCCGGATCGCGACGACCTTGTCCGGATCTGTGTGGATTCCGGCCTCGCTGATCACGTGACCCAGATATACGATGTGGCGCTGGAAGAAATGGCACTTCCCTCTGTTGAGGCGTAAGTTCGCGTGGCGTAGACGGCGGAAGACTTCTTGTAAGTTGGCGACGTGCTCCTCTAGAGTGGAGCCTATGACGATGATGTCGTCGAGATATGCGAACGCGTGGGGTTCCATATCCGGGCCGATAACCGTGTCCAAGGCGCGCTGGAATGTGGCGGGGGCAGAATGAAGGCCGAACGGCATCACCCGCCAGTGAAATAATCCTCTGCCAGGGACGGTGAAAGCCGTGCACTCCCGGCTATCTGGGGCTACTGGTATTTGCCAGTACCCGTTTTTTAGGTCCAGCGTCGAGATGAACTTCGCGTTCCGGAGTCGCTCCAAGATTTGCTGAATTCTCGGGAGCGGATAGGCGTCCGGCACGGAGTTCTCATTAGAGTGTTCTCACCATTCTTTTTGGCCGCGATGACAATGGGTGCGCTGTGCGGACTCCTCGACGGTTCGATGCGCCCGTCTCGCAGCAGCTCATCGATTTGCTGGTCAATGATGGCCCTCATAGCCGGGTTCCGGGGAAAATATCGTTGCTTGAGGGGCCTGTCGTTGCGCATGATTATCCGGTGCTCTGCGATATGTGATATCCCTGCAAGGGCATCGAACTTGGCTAGCTCTTGCTCCAGAAACTCCTTTACCCACGGCTCTGGGTAGCCGTGGTTCTCGGACTCCTTAGCTTTGGATGGATCTCTGTCTACCCCGGGAAGACTCCCAGCTTTAATGATGCCACACCACGGCAAACTCTGTTCTGACGGGCTCTGCTCCGGGGTACTCTGGTCCGGGTTGCTCTGTTCTGGCGTGCTCGGCTCTGGCTCTGGCGTTTCCTCGACGTGGTTCCTGAAGCGGACACGTTTCTTGGGGTTACGGAAGGGATTCCGTTGCGCGGCGGTGGCATCGACTACTGGCAGAACGTGGTTCCAACTACTCGCCTGGCTTTCCGTCGAAGGCGGGTCCGAGTCCGGGTTGGACACCGTCCTTAGAGGGGCGGGGTCTCCTCCTTCCCCCGTCGAAGCCGTGTTGGTGGTATTACGATTCGACTCTGGGGCCGTGCTCCGGGACTGATCTCGAGGCGTGGAACGTGGTTCCCCTCGGTGGGTGGTGCGTGGCTCCATGGGCTGGTTTCCCGAGGTTCCATGAGCGGTTCCCTGGCTCGTCTCGCGTTCTCGGGTGCTTGTTGCGGTGCCCCGTGTGCGGGCCCAAGGCGGCTCAGTATGGGCGTCCGGTAGTAGGCTGAGGGTCTGTCCCCCGCACTGCAAAGTGGCTCCAATTCCGCAGAGGAAATCCATTCCGAGGAGTACGTCATCCAGGGCTTCCGACATTACTAGGAGGATAGTGGGTGTCCGTTTGATCCCGAGGTGAATGTTGGCGGCTAGGGCTCGTGTTCTCGGCATGTACCGTCGGCCAGTTTAACTTGTATCCTGATGTCCCGCATGTTTCTCTGGTTACCTAACTCACGGGCTAAGTTCTCACTGATGAAGCTGTGGGTAGCTCCGGTGTCCAGGGTGGCGCCAAATTTTCGTCCCTCCATGATAATGGTGGCTCGGATGCGTCCCTGGTGTTGGTGGAGGGTACTCCCTACTGGTTGCGTGGGTTGGACGGGTTCCCCGGCTGATTCCCGGTCAGACGAGGCCCGTTCCCGTTTCCCGACGCTTGACGCCGGCAGCATTCGATGGTCCTGAGTCCTCGCCGCCCGCATTCCCAACAAAAGAGGATGCGTGGGTTTTGGCACTCTGCCGAAAAATGTCCCGGCTGGCTGCAGTTGCGACAGGCGTCACGAACGTGGACCGGGCTTGGCGTAGGAACAGAGGTGGCGCTCGGGCCCGTGCAGGCGTTCCGGCTTACGGATTCGTGGTGTGTATTCCCCGGCTGAGATGCCGATGAGGTCCGTCGCGTAGCTACCCGGTCTGCCCCGGTCATCTGGTTGGTCCCGGGTATCGGTCGTGGGCTCGGAGAGTGGTAATCCTGGGTGTGTTTGCCTCGGCTACGCGTCACTTCGTGGTCGACCACCAAGTGGGTCAACTCCGTGAGTGTGTGGAAATCCCGTCTCCGGGTGAACAGTTGGTACTCCGGGAGCATGTTGTCGTAGATCCGCTCTAGCTCGCGGTCCGGGGAGAATCCTGCACGGCGCATTTGTAGTCGAAGGTCCACTAAGTATTCCTTAAACGGCTCGTCGGGGCGCTGGAAGTGATTCCTGATCTCGTCCTCCAGCCGCTGATAGTAGCGCGGTGGCAGGAAGAAATCCAGAAATTCGTGGCGTACTTTGTCCCAGCTGGCGTCTTGGAGGCCGCTGGTCCGGAACCAGCTCTCGGCTCGGCCGGCTAGTAGTACCACCAGGGCTTGAGCCAGATACTTCCGGTCGATCCGGCAGGTATCGGCGCGCTCCTCGATGTGCTCGATGAATCCCAGCGGGTCCGTTGTTCCGTCAAACGAAAGGCCCCACTTGATCATCCTGTCGATCAAGGTGGTTCCCAGGTTGGAGTCGGCCTGGTGGGTCACGGTGCGAGAAGGTTCTTCCGTCTTCGGTGTCGTGTGTCGCCCTGCGGCTGGAGAAGGGCTAAGGGGTAGTAGGAGGGTGAGTGGCGCTGACGGTGCGGAGGTAGACGGCACGGGCACGCTGAGAACGGGGTCCAGTTGCATTGGTGAGGGCAGTTTGGTGTCCCCTGTGGGTGCACTCCCGAACCTTTTCTCCAGTTCCCGGAGCCGGGCTTGGATCTCCTCGGAATTGTCTGGCTTCCGGACGAACGCTACCAGTTGAGCACGCTGCTCTTCTACCGTTCCGCCCGGAGTAATACCGAACTCGCAGAGGATGGCCTCCAGCTCGTGCTTTTTGCGATAACTAATCCACGTAACACCCATGATTTGGTGGGTACGCCGCGAATAACTGGAAACGACACAAGTAGGTTGACTAGCTGCAAGAATTGAATACCGGGCAGTCAGGGGTTTTGTTGACCTCGCAGGGCCAGGTGTAAATTTGATTCGGCGCGTACGGTTGTTGCACGGTTTGTTAGGATTTGGACGTTCACTTGGTAGGATCACGCAGGATTCCTTGGGTATTCCACAGCTATACCGGTATGAGCGAAGGTCGTACGCGAAAGGGTATACGGAAGAATGTTCTTGCCAAAAAGATGTTGCTAGTGAAGTGTTCCCGACGAGAGGGTGTCTCCTAGTGTCCCTATTCCCGTAATGGCCCCGTCCTTATATTGGTGTGAAAGTAAGTGCTGGTTCTATGGCGGCAGAGGGCGCTGCTCTGCTGGCGTCGACGCTGGCGGCGACGTACACGTCGAAGTTCTGTGATAGGCGGCGAAATTCGACTTGGCGACGATATTCCTCGTGGGCAATTTTTTTCTGTCTTCTTATCGACGATTTTCCTTTGACCTCTGTTTTCGTTGATGCTGGCTGATGCGGGTATGAAGAGACACGTGCACGAAAGAATGCCAAAAATGCGCCCTAACCATGTTGCCTATTCTTTTCCCCTATAAAACACTGATTTTGGCTGGTGGCGAACGCAAGTCGGCGCCCGGGAATTGTCCAGCGGCCCGTGCTCAAGCCTATACCCGGAATAATCCAGCGGTCAGCGCTCAAGCCTGTACCCGGAATAATCCAGCGGTCAGCGCTCAAGCCTGTACCCGGAAATGGTCCAGCGGTCACAGGAAGAAGGATCAGGCACCCCGGCGAAGAGTCCTAGTTGAAGGTCCCGGGGTACGCGAGGAAAAGAAGAGGGGTGATCTATTCGTCCTTTTATTTGTTCCAAAGGTTCTAGCAGTTCCATTGTTGGCCGGCGGCCATGCTCACCCGCAGCGGAGCGCCTCGATGTGTGTCCTCTGGTTACTTGTCACTTTCGCGTCCGATCACTTCGCTGGTTTACTTTCGACCCCCTTTCCTTTTTCTGATCGTGATTCCTGGGACCTAATTCTGCCGAAAACTCCGGGACAGCGCTGCTTTGCGCGAGAGCGCTGTTTTAGGCTTCGGCGACAGCGCTGCTGGAAACTTTGGCGGCAGAGCTGCTCGCGTCGTTGGTGGTCTCTTTCGCTCCTTGGCTTGTGGGAGCGGCGCGGATGCCGTCTTTGATCGGTGCTTGCTCTTCGTCTCTTAGTTCTCTTTGTACTTCTAGTTCTCTTAACATATAACTGACTTTGTGGCTTCGTGCCCTCTTAAATTAAATAACGTGTGGCTTCGTGCCCTATTAAATTAGATAACGTGTGGCTTCGTGCCCTCTTAAACTATGTGCGTATATTCTTATTTCAAATTTGTGTCTTCGTCACAGAGTTTTATTTAATGCATTAAAATGGTGGGGGACCTTGGATGGCTATAATCGATCCTGGCTCGTCACTAAAATCTCGATACAGCATTGTGATAACAATCATGTCCTCTATAGACCACGCTCCACTCATAACATGATTATTTGAATACGTTTTTTCATTAGACAAAAAATACAATTAAAACAAGAGAGAATGTTATAGTCGGGTGCCTCGACTATCAGATACCCGTTACTCAGGTAAAGGGAGTGCGAGGGAGATGGAGATAGAAACTTTGATCACGCATAACTTTTTAACGAATGGTCCGAAATATTTAAATTTTTAAAATCGTATATAAGCGATTGTGGGGTCGTGGCACCGTCTTAAAACAAACTTGCGCTGCGTAGGAACTCCAAGAATCTTCATGCCAAATACCAATCCTCTAGCTTTTATAGTTTCCGAGATCTCAGCGTTCATACGGACAGACAGACGGATAGACGGACAGACGGACATGGCTATATCGACTCGGCTAGTGACCCTGATCAAGAATATATATACTTTATAGGGTCGGAAACGCTTCCTTCTAGCTGTTACATACTTTTGCACGAATACAATATACCCTTTTACTCTACGGGTAACGGGTATAAAAATGTGACAAAATTCTACATTTTTTTTATAGGAACTCATTTAAGCAATTAAATAATTTTATAGGAACTCATTTAAACAATTAATTAATTTAATAGGAACTCAATAAAACGTAATTACTCTGATTGAAAATATGAGAAAAGCACCCTAGTTTTTTATAGCAAAACCGGGAACTTTGAAATTCAATTACAAGAGAACCATGGCCGACCGCCAAGTTCTTTTTGCACGTAAATTCATAAGAAATCGCGGTCCATCGAGGATAATTTTTTCGCGAATTTCGGGGGTGAGCCCACTAACGTATAGTATTACCTAGCTTTCTCTGGATTAGAACCTTCACAAGCATTTCTGTATATGGATGACTTAATAGTCATAGGTTGTTCTGAAAAACATATGCTCAAGAACTTGACTGATGTTTTCGAGAAATGTAGGCAACACAACCTAAAGTTACATCCTGAAAAATTTCATTTTTCATGCATGAAGTCACTTTCTTAGGACATAAATGCACAGCTAAAGGAATCTTTCCCGACGACAAAAAATACGACGTCATTGAAAAATATCCAGTCCCACATGATGCGGACAGCGCTAGAAGATTCATTGCATTTTGCAATTATTACAGACGCTTTGTAAAAAATTTTGCTGAATACTCCCGTTACATAACAAGATTGTATAAGAAAGATGTAAAATTCGAATGGACAACAGAATGTCCAAACGCCTTCGAACATCTTAAATCAGCATTAATAAACCATACTCTGTTGCAATAGCCAGATTTTAGCAAAGAATTTTGCATAATCACAGACGCTAGCAAATACTCTTGTGGGGCAGTCCTAACTCAAAACAAAAATGGATTACAGCTTCCAGTTGCATACGCATCAAGATCCTTTACGAAAGGTGAAAGGAACAAGAGCACTACAGAACAAGAATTAGCAGCTATTCATTGGGCAATAACACACTTCAGACCATATATTTATGGTAGACACTTCACCGTCAAAACAGACCATAGAGCAATTTTCAATGGTAAATCCCAGTTCCAAACTATACACCTTTTACATGGCACGAATGAGACTTGAATTGGAGAAATATATTTTTACGGTAGAGTATCTAAAGGGTAAAGATAACTATGTAGCCGATGCGCTCTTTAGAATAACCATCACAGACTTGAAAAATATACAAACAAACAATACAATTCTGAAAGTCACTACCAGAAACCAAAGTAGACAAAAATCCTGCGCAGGAAAAGAACAAATAGAACTGCATAAGCAATCTATAGAGAAAGCTTCAGAGCCCAACGTATATGAAGTCATTAATAATGATGAAGTACGTAAAGTAGTGACCTTGCATGTAAATAATAAGATGTGTTTATTTAAGCACGGAAAGAAAATTACAGCAAGATATGATGTTAGCGATTTGTATACTAATGGAACCATTGACTTAGGTCAATTCTTTCAAAGGCTTGAAAAGCAGGCCGGTATTCACAAAGTCAGCCAACTCAAAGTGGCACCGTGGGAAAATGTCTTTGAACATGTTTCAATTGATAATTTTAAAATTATGGGCAATAATATATTGAAATCATTGAGAGTAGCGCTACTCAACCCGGTGACCGTTATAAAAAATTATAAAGAAAAAGAAGCTATATTGTCTACATTCCATGATGATCCAATACAAGGTGGTCATACAGGCATTACAAAAACCTTGGCCAAGGTCCAGAGATACTATTACTGGAAAAATATGTCCAAAGACATAAAAGAGTACATAAAGAAATGTCCTAAATGCCAAAAGTCAAAAACGACTAAACATACTAAGACCCCACTAACTATATTCGAAACTCCACAAAGACCTTTCGATATAGTAATTGTAGATACTATCGGTCCACTTCCAAAATCTAATAATGGAAACGAATACGCAGTAACACTCATCTGCGATTTAACTAAATACCTAGTAGCTATACCTATACCAAATAAAAGTGCAAATACAGTAGCAAAAGCTATATTTGAAGATTTTATTCTAAAGTACGGTCCAATGAAGACGTTCAACACGGACATGGGAACAGAATATAAAAATTCAATTATTGAAGATCTAGGTAAATATTTAAATATTAAAAACATAACTTCGACTGCACACCACCACCAGACAGTGGTACCGTGGAGCGAAGCCACAGAACACTCAATGAGTTCATTCGTTCATACATCTCAGTTGACAAAACAGATTGGGATGTATGGCTGCAATACTTCGTATATTGTTTTAATACAACAATAAAACAATAGAAGATTATGCAAAGGAATCCAAATTTAGATTAGAACAGGCATTTAAAAGAGCTAGACTAATGCTAGAATCTCATAAGCTAAAACAGAAAATTAATTACGACAAAACAAGTTGCGATTTCGATTTAAAAATAGGAGATCAGGTTTTATTGAAAAATGAAACAGAGCATAAGTTAGATTTCAAATATACAGGTCCTTATGAGGTTGAACAAATAGGAGACAGAGATAACATAACCATAATAAATAATAAAAATAAAAAGCAAATAGTACATAAACGGGGTGTCACAGAAAACCATTCCAACCGAATTTCCCCCGGATAGCAAATCTCGGCGTCACAGACGTCATTTTTGACGGTTTCTAAGTCCCCCGTATTTTGCCGGACGTTTTGATAAAATTAACCAACTTAAAAATGTTTCCCAAAAATATAACTTTATTTAAGACAACTCTAATTCATTTTATGAACTATCTGCATACTACGATTTTTATATTTACTTCAGGTTATATTTAGAAATATGCTTTTTATAAAAACTCTCAAAAAAATGAGCTAAAAAAAATCCGTCGGAAAACCGTCTAACCTAACAGTGGTACCAACTAGCTCGAACTTTAAAATACCAAATTTCGGAGTAGTTATCGAAATGTTGTGTTAACGACTTATTTATTCAAAGGTACTTAGTATTGTAGTTAAAAATAAAACTTATTTCTGGTAAAAATTTCATGTTAAAAAAGGTTGTAGTTATTGAGAAATTAATAAAAAAATGCCGCCTTTGCAAAAAGGTGGCAGCACTGTCGTGAAAAATGTCCTATTTTTGCCGGAAAAAACTCCGGCAGTGAAGAAGAAGAAGACATGTAAGTAAAAGTAAACAATTTTTGTTTATTATTAATGTAAACTAATAAACTTTGCTAATTTTCAGGGGTAAACATAAGTCACCAGCGTAAGACGCCATATTCCTGCGTTTCATTCGCGATAATATCGACATTGCCAAAGGATTTACTCAGGGCGGCCGCGTTCTTGTGACCACTGCTTGGAATGACCTGGCCAATGAGTTAAATCCCCATGGACTACCATGTAAAACCGCTTCAAGGGATTCTCCTCTGCATCCTAGCCTCTCGCAGTTTATGCCTTCACAAGTACTCTAGAGCAAGAGTTCACGCAGATGGCATTTTGGTTCGCTTCTAAAATTCGTGCCAACTTACAAATGTAAATAAACCAACGCAGCCGAGGCAAACCGCTGTTCAGGGCTGCAATATGTAGCTTGGCGGGTAATTCAAATTTTTGCGCTTTAAGCAGGTATTCTTTTTGTAATTTTGCAAGAAAAACATAATTTAAGTTTAAAACCTATTGGAATTTAAAAACAAATTATTAACACAAAAAAAATTTGGCTATAAATAATATCATTTTTTCTCAAAGTTTGTAAAATTAATACTAGAAAATAACTCCATTATATTACGTTATTTTTCAAAAGGAGGGAGATGTAGTATGCACACATATTAAATATATATATCGAGCACCCACTGTACCAAGAGTTCAGTGTTTATACAATTCAAGGTCTCGGTCATTAACATAAATGCCCGAAATACGAACCGATCGCTGTGCCTTGGCCCGCACGCTGAAAGTGCAAGTGTCAGCATAATTGCAACACGAGCGGACCTCATGCATGTGCATATATCTCCGCGCTCCAGACTAAGTGAGCATAGCTATAAACTTTAGAATATAAGAATATATAGGCCGTCTCTCCGCTGCCGCTGTTGGCAGCGCCGCTACGAGACTTAGACCTCTTTACCTCCTAAGTAAATTGGGCTCAACAAGAACCTCTTATGAGCTTAGAGCGGCAACAACGGCTGCTCCTAAAAGACCCAAAATAAATTTGTGAAAAACTCCAATAAATAAATAAATAAATAAGTGAATTGGAACATGGATCTCCTATCTTATTATTGATGGCGGGGGAAACTATACACCTTTTACAAAGTCGAATTATCCGCGAATTCTTTAGGTCAAATGATGCACGAATTCTTCATTCCAATGGAATGGTCCCTTGGTCATTGCAGCGCAGGCACATGGGCCTTCTTCCCCGGCTCCATGATGTGCTTCTTGGTCACGTGCGCCCGCCATTCGTCGTTCAAGGCGACCTCCTGGTCCCATTTGAGCGCAGGTACAAAATCTGCTTCGACCATAGAGGGCCATTCCATATTCAAGTGACACACATTGACAGGTGACTGCTGGAAAAGGGCACATCTCCCTCCTTCTGGCGCACAATGTCCTCGTACTCCTATCAGCCCCGGCTCAGATTCTGTTCACTGACGTGCCGCCGCAGAAGCTGCAGCTACTGCTGTCGCGGGTCGTGTCAGTGAATTATTTAAATGCCTATTCAGATCTATATATATGAACGACTTCTGCAGGAGATCCTTGTGCTTTCAGCTCTCCCGGGTTTCTGACGCATTTGTTTGCAGCTACCCGAACTTTATTTGGAGCTCCACCAACTGCTGGCAACAGATGCTCAAGCAGCATAACGTGGGATGTGGTAACTACTTTCATCATTGCAGCAATGTTTCCACATATATTTACGATGTTCAAATGCTGTTCTGAGATTGTATTAGGTTAGGTTAGGTTAGGGAGGCTGCCAGACTATAGTCTGGCACACTTAGACCTCTGTGGGTCCATTGTGGTACCGTATGATCTCTATTTTTTTTTTTTTTGGTCCCCTATCCGTTAAGAGTCAGCCTTTAGGTTGGTTGATCAGCAAGTCCCCCATCCGGAGGATTTAATAAAAGAGTTTAAACTCTTAAGGTTAACCTCCGATATTTCGGTCAGGTCATTTATGAATGGATATCCTAAGTGTTTCAATCTGAGCCTGCATAGAGCTGGGCAAGAACAGAGTAGGTGTTCCACCGTTTCCTCTTCTTCTTCATCCCTGCAGCTTCTACAAAAATCATTTTTTGGGTGTGCGCCAACGAGCCAGTGGCCTGTGAGTACTCGAATTAGCATGCCGCACTCCGTGCGGCTGAAATTAAGTAGTTCCGATGTTTTCTTATTGTTTATTGCAGGCCATGTCTGGTGAGAGATTCGGCACTGCGGTGTGTTTTGCCAATGAGTTTTGGCTAATTTGTTGAATTGGTTTTTAATAATTAGATTGCACGTAGCCATAGGCATTCCAACATTCTCCTTACCTTGAAGGAGAGGTAAGGTGGTGAGATTGTATTTATCAATAACAAATTATTTAAATCCATTGTTTACTTCAGCTCGCAAATGACAATAGCAGAACAGCTGTTTTCAGAAGCGTTTGCCAATGGAAACACCTCACGTCCGCCTATCATTTCAAGTGACACTAATGCCCTCTGCTCATTATGGACGCGTCGCGTTTGCATCCATTTACCGTTGAACGCGTCCAAATCCCATACAAAACTTGTAGGCGAGGGGTGGGGAGGGGAGGGTGGAAAATTGTCGCGTTACAAGGCTGCGAAGTCAAATTTGTGGTATTTTTTAGCAGTATTAACCAGGCATGATAATTTTTTTGTACCCGAAACTGATAAGAAGCTGATAAGAAGCGGGTAAATTAAAAACATTTATTGTTGATATTGAATTATTTACAGATTTTTACTGAACTTAATTTCGTGTAATTTTGATTTTTGATATGCCAAATGATCTGGCAATAGTTTAGTATTTCGAGGATGATATAAGCGCATAAAGGGTAGTAGCAGTACGTTTATCCAATGGAATGGCCCGTTGGTCGTTGCAGCGCAGGCACATGGGCCTTCTTCCCCGGCTCCATGATCTTGACGTTTGCTTCTTGATCACGTGCGCCCGCCATTAGTCCATCAAGGCGACCTCCTGGTCCCATTTGAGCGCAGGTACAAAATCTGCTTCGACCATAGAGGGCCATTCCATATTCAAGTGACACACGTTGACAGGCGACTGCTGGAAAAGGGCACATATCCCTCCTTCTGGCGCACAATGTCCTCGTAGTCCTTTCAGACCCGGCTCAGATTCTGTTCACTGACGTGCCGCCGCAGAAGCTGCAGCTACTGCTGTCACGGGTCGTGTCAGAGAATTATTTAAATGCCTGTTCAGATCTATGTATATATATGAACGCCTTCTGCAGCAGATCCTTTTGCTTTCAGCACTCCCGGGTTTCCGACGCATTTGTTTGCCGCTACCCGATCTTTATTTGGAGCTCCACCAACTGCTGGCAACAGATGCTCAAGCAGCATAACGTGGGATATGGTAACTGCTTTCATCATTGCAGCAATGTTTCCACATATATTTACGCTGTTCAAATGCTGATCTGATATTGTATTTATCAATAACAAATTATTTAAATCCATTGTTTACTTCAGCTCGCAAATGACAATAGCAGAACAGCTGTTTTCAGACGCGTTTGCCAATGGAAACACCTCACGTCCGCCTATCGCGTTGCCAATCGAAAATACCGAAAAATACCGAAAAAACCGCAAAGTGGAAAAATGCCTTAAAATTCAGAATTTGTGTTGAAGAGGCTGGAGGCTTATATTTATTAATGGCGAAAATATATCCAAAGTACTAACCTTTGTGGCCGTCAGCCGTCGGGTACACAGGGGGACCAACGGGGGACTCGTCCCCTGCCGTAACTGTGTGCACCGATGGTAGTGCGACTATACTCTCCCCGTGAGGGCGGCTGGAAGCAGGTCCATAGTCTAGCTATGACTATGGATGCTGACGAATCGTAGTCGGGCGGACCTGGGGAGGTCTTTAAAGTGCATACCCTCAAGTCATGCGTGTCAAGCGACCCGTGCCCACTGACTTTCAGGTTTGCAGCTGAGGGGTAAATCCATCTGTGTTTTAACGGAGCCTTCCCAGGGCCGGGCAACCCTGGTTCGGAAGTGGCCTTGCCGTGTTTTTGGGGCGGAGTCACGGTCCACCTTTTTATAGAGCCCCAACAACCCTGAGGCCCGCCGCGCTTGCATGGTCGAGCAACGCGGGCGATTATGTATTGAAAATGAAACCTAACACCGTAGCTTCGGACCTCACGGGAAGGGTTAAACCCCAAACCGATTCCGCTACCATCGAGGAAGGGCCGCGAACACCCAGCCAGGGTGCTCCGGCTCCGATGGGAACGGAAGGGGCTGCTAAGACCAGCACCCCACTAGACACCAAGAACATCAACCCACACAACAGCGGAACCCAGCCGGGTACCAGCAAGGCAGCCACTGTTACGCATCAGCTGCGCAAGGCCAAGGTCAGTCGGGCTCGTTTTATTCTCGGCAAGATAGCCAAGAATGAGGCAGAGGGCAAGACTGACCAGCGCGATGCGGAGGACAAGACTCGATGCCTTGCGGAGATCGCAGACTTCGAGGAATACATGAGGACGCGCCCGGAAGCCACTGAAACCAACACAAAGAGGAACCGCTCGCACGAGGCAAGCGTGAGCGCACCCAAACGGGCAAAGTACGCTCAGGGGAGGACAAGACCGACCTCCTTTGTGAAGAAGGCTAAGAAATTCAGCGACGTAGCCAGAGACAGCCTCGCGATGGCACTGGTGGACGACCTGCACGACGACGGACGCCTGCTGTCGGAGAAGTGGGAGGAGATCGAGGTCAAGGTGGCCGACATGATAGCAGAAAGGCTATCAGCCGTGCCAGGTGGTCCGATCCCCTCCTTCGACTCGTCGGACATGGTCAGGGGGCACCGGGTGATCAAGTGCGATGACTCGTTCTCAAGGACCTTCCTGGCGGAATGCATAGCCAAGATTGGAGATGCATGGGACGGCTTTAGCATAAGGCTCGTCCACGCCAGGGAGATTCCAAGGAGGCCGCGGGCTCGCATTTGGTTGCCAAAGGAGCAGACTGACCAAGGAAAGGTGCTGTCGCTGCTGAGGGCTCAGAACCCAGAAGTGCACACAGAGGACTGGGCGATACTTAAAGTAGAGAAGGAGATGAAGACGAGCCAGCCGTTCCTCTTCCTTATCAACCAGCGCTGCCTGCCGCAGCTTGAGAAGGCCGACTACACCATCCGGTACGGCCTACGGAAGGCCATGATCAAGGTCTTCCTGGCAGAGCCGGATGATGTTCTCGAGACGGTCGATGTCACCAACAAGCTGTTGGATGACCTGGTCATCGACGACAAGACCCCAGACGTAACACCCAACACCGATGCCTAAAGTCGTGCAGATTAACCTGAAGCGCAGCACGCATGCTTCAGCCAATCTTGCAGTTCTTCTCAGTGAGAGGAACATTGACATAGGCATCGTTCAAGAACTATGGACTCGAGACAGACAAATCTCAGGTCTAACACAACAAGGATATACACTCTTTTATAATAACTCGACAGGTAGGCCGAGAGCAGGTATTATTATAAAGAATAACTATAACGCACTTCTATGCCCCAATCTTAGCACACCGGATCTAGCAGTTGCCAGATTCGTGGCGGCGGATGGGACATCGATGGTGATAGCCTCATCCTACATGGCCCATGATGAACCGGCTCCACCTGACCCAGTCATCAAGCTGCTGCAATGGGCGGAAGATACTAAGACGACCCTGGTGCTCGGATGCGACGCTAACGCGAGGCACACACACAAGTTTGGAAACCAATGAAAGGGGTGAGTCTCTTTTTGATAATATTATATTATTATTTACAGACAAAATTTAGTAGATATAAGGTTGAAAAGTGGATAGTGTCGAAACAAAATTCCTTTTCAGATCACAGGTACATTTTCTTCGAAATTTCGATTCCGATTAGCAAACCGGAACCGAAACGTAACCCCCGTAGAACTAACTGGGACAAATTCGGTAAGATTGTCTACTCGAAAGTTAGCAACAGAAGAATACGGGTACAAACCTCTACGACGACCCTGGACAAGGAAGTAGAGGACCTAACAAACATTCTAAACAATGCATATAAGGAAACTTGCAAGGTTTCATACTCTAAAAAACAACACCCTTTGTGGTGGCCCAAAGAGCTTTGCACTTTGAGAAAGAGGGCAAGAAAAGCCTATAACTCCAGCTATGCTACCAAGGAATGGGAGCCATACAAAGAAGCACAAAAAGCATACAAAAAAGCGATATACGCAGCCAAGAAAGACTCTTGGAGGACTTACTGCGAATCGCTAGAAGGTATAAAAGACTCGGCTAGACTAAGCAAGGTCCTTGCTAAAGGGTATAAAAGCCCAACTCTATTACACAAACAAGACGGATCAGCGACTACAACAGTGGAAGAATCCCTAGAGACACTAGTGGATACACACTTTCCAGGCAACCTTCGAGAAAAGCCAGCACCTACTGAAGGTCAGAGGGCTTATCAACCAACACACACAAGGGATATCATAACCATTGAAAGAATCAACTGGGAGATAAACTCTTTCGATAAATATAAGAGTCCGGGGCCAGACGGCATTTTCCCGGCAATGCTTCAAGCAACACAGGTCAGCATCAGTAGGTGGCTGCAAGCCATTTACACGGCTTGCATCAGAAGAGAAGAGGTCATATCCTAGCAAAGGATTACAGGCCGATCAGCCTTACCTCCTTCCTAATGAAAACGCTGGAACGAATGATCGATATTCATATCCGGGAAAACACCGAGAAGCAGCATCTATCGGACGCTCAGCATGCGTACCGAAAGGGCAGATCGACAGAAACGGCACTACACGAAGTAGTCTGCCACATAGAAAAATCGCTAAATTTTAGCCAATATACAATGGCCACCTTCTTAGATATAGAAGGTGCGTTCAATAATGTAAACGCCGAATCCATACTGAGCTCTCTCAACTCGATCGGCATTGAAGGAGATATCAGAGCTTGGATCGGAGTTATGCTCACGAACAGGACGATAACAGCCGAACTGAGTGGCACTTACCTCACACGCTTTGTGAAGAGAGGCACACCTCAGGGCGGGGTTCTATCGCCACTGCTCTGGCTCATCAACATGAACGACATATTGAGAGAACTCAATAGCGGAGTAGTAGCCTACGCAGACGACGTAGTGTTGCTAGTATCAGGACCATTCCCAGATGTCATTAGTAACATAATGACGGGGGCCCTTACCCGACTCAATGAATGGGCAAAAACCTGCGGACTAGGTATAGACCCGAACTGATGCTCTTCACGCGAAGAACAAAGATCCCAACATACAGCAAACCAAAAATAGATGGAATCGAACTCGAGCTATTGGGTAAGGCTAAGTATCTAGGAGTGATACTAGACCCGAAGCTCTCGTGGAAACTGAACATCACGGAACGAGTAAGAAAGGCCAGCATAGCATTCTACTCGTGCAGGAAAATGTTTGGCAAAAACTGGGGTATACACCCTAAGATAATATTGTGGATTTACACAGCAGTGGTAAGGCCAATCCTCACATACGGGGCACTAGTCTGGTGGCCAGCCCTGACAAGGGCATACAATATTACCAAGCTGACAAGAATACAGAGATCAGCTTGCGCAGGAGCTACAGGGGCATTAAGATCATGCCCGGCTGGCGCGTTGAACACTATTCTGGATATAATGCCGATAGAACTTTTCATAAAGGATACTGCAGCGCAGAGTGCGGCCAGACTGAAGGCAAGTAAATGCTGGAAAGGCTACCACACAGGGCACTGCCGTATCTTAGAGGACAGCAACTATCTGGCAAAGAACAAAACGGATTATATGACAGCGGAGATAAGATTTGGAAACGGATTTACGACTACCTTTCCAACGAGGGAAGACTGGGAGAATGACAGAGTAACCGGACAAGATGAGGTATCTCTCTACACTGACGGCTCCAAGATGGACTGTGGTGTAGGGTCTGGAATTTTCGCTGAAAGCTGGGGGATAACATCGAAATTCCACCTCCCAGAATCAGCGACAGTTTTTCAGGCTGAGGTACTTGCTATTTTAGAAGCAGCCAAGCTTTCGATTCAGCAATGCCTCAGGAATACCAAGGTAAGGATATACTCTGATAGCCAAGCGGCTATCAAATCTCTCGCAGCAGCAAGAACCAACTCGACACTAGTAGCGGATTGTAAGTCGGCTCTTAACATACTAGCAACAAACAACCAAGTACAGATAACATGGGTGCCAGGGCACAATGATATACCAGGAAACGAAAAGGCGGATGAACTTGCACGAATGGGGTCGGCAGACGACTCCTATCCAACTAGTCCACCTGAATCCCTAAATACAGTCCAAGCAAGGATTCACGAACACTACAAAACACAAGCTAGTAAAAGTTGGTCGGAAAAGCAGGGTCTCAGGAGATCAAAACTCTGCTGGCCAACCATCAATAGCAAGAGAACTCGAGAGCTAATAACCAAAAGTAAAAGGGATATTAGAAGGATCACGGCACTCATCACAGGCCATTGGGCCATTGGCACGCAAGCCATAAAGATGGGGCTTCCGTACAACGCTAATTGCAGAAGCTGCAAAGAAACAGACACACAGGAGACACCTGAGCACATGATGCCCAGCACTAAACCATATCAGGGCGAGATACTTCGGGGCGTATCAGCTGGAATCATTTGGAGAAATAGGAAAGCAGAGGATAACTGCAATTCTAGGTTTTCTAAATGACGCAGGCTGGTACTGAAGAGAACGCGGAGACAACAATTTTCGAGGGTGTGGATCAAAACGGAGCTCAGCTCTACTTGGAGGTCCTCAGAGAGGACCTCACCACTTCTACCTACCTACCTACTAACCTTTGTAACGCTGAAATAAAGATTATTAAACTTTTTTTTTTTTTTTATTACGTATGCATTTTATTTATTGGATCTTCTCTGAATTGAGACTAACAATAAGTATATAAAATCTTAAATTAAAAAGCTATCTAACAGTCAAGATGACTGACGCGAGATTAAAGGGCTCTAATAACTATTGCTGAGCTGGAAGGTCATTTCGTTGCAATCGGGTCCGGTATGAGACCCTGGCTAGGCCCCTGGCGAGCTGGTTTGGATGAGAAGTTAGCTTGGTGAGGTAGGACGCTTTTTGTTTTGATATTTCGTCTTTTACGGGCAGAATGCCAAGATCTCTGTGGATGTTGTCGTTCCGAACATACCAAGGTGCCCCAGTGATAGTTCTCAAGATTTTTGATTGTGCTCGCTGGATAATGTCAATGTTGCTGCTGCTCGCGTTTCCCCACAACTGGGAGCCGTATGTCCAGACGGGCTTAAGCGTTGAATTGTAGAGCAGGACCTTGAAGTCCAGGCAGAGGGGGAGCGAGCATTTAAGAGCCAATGGAGGCCAATGGATTTAAGTTTTAGATGAATTTTCTTAGCTTCGATATGTTTCCTCCATGTAAGTCTCCTGTCTAGGTGGACGCCAAGGTACGTTACATCGTCAGCTTGTGGAAGTGGCGTGTTATTCAGAGTTAGCGGGGGACACGTTTGTCTGTTAAGAGTAAACGTTATGTGTTTACACTTTTGCGCATTTATTTTTATACGCCAGTCTGATAACCACCTCTCCACTACCACGAGGTGATCAGCTAGTAGTGCTGTTGCCTGAATTGGGCATTTGGACCGACTTATGATCGCGGTATCGTCTGCGAATGTGGAAGTAGTTAGCCGGACGTTCGTGGGAATATCTGCGGTGTAAAGGAGAAATAGAGTTGGACCAAGGGCGCTACCTTGGGGAACTCCAGCCTCTATAGTGTAATCGTCGGATGTTGTAGTGTTGCATCTCACGGCGAATTCTCTGTTGTAAAGGTACGATTCAAGTATCATGTGAGTGTTTTCCGGCAGAATAGTTCTGATTTTGTGCATAAGGCCATCAAGCCAGACTCGATCGAAAGCCTGTGCAACATCAAGAAATACCGCACTGCAGTATTCTCGATATTCGAATGCAGACCGTATTTCCGTTGTTAATCTGTTGACTTGCTCTATTGTTCCATGGCTTTCTCGAAAGCCAAATTGATGTGCCGGAATAACGTTGTGCTCTTTCAGATATGGGATTATGCGCGTCAAAAGGCATTTTTCGAGCAGTTTTGACAGACACGAGAGTAAACTTATCGGTCTGTATGAAGCTGGTATTGTGTGATCTTTTCCTGGCTTTGGGATCATTATGATTACCGATTTTTTCCATTTTTTTGGGAAGTAGCCAAGTCGTGTAATCCCGTTAAAGAGTTTACAAATGACCTTAACTGCACAGTTTGGGAGTTCAATTAGCATTTTGGGAGTTATTAGATCACCGCCTGGGGCCTTTTTTGGTTTCAATTGCTCGCTGATGACTTTTGCAACTTCGTTTGGTTGAAACTGAATTGGGTCCGTCTCAGTTTCGATTCGAATTGGCGGCGACGGTAGTGCGAATGAATTTGTTGCAGGGTTTGGCTGAAAGACATTTCGAAGGTGTAAAGCAAATGTACAAGCTCTGTCTTTGTCGCTTCTGGCCCAGCTGCCTGAAGAGTCTCTTATGGGGATTACTGTTTCGGACGGCGCACTTAGATTTGGGTGGGCCCTCCACAAGGGATGCTTGGTGCTGGTGGGTGAAAGTTTCTCAATGTACTGGCGTTGTGCTTCTACTTCTTCGTGCCTTAGGGCCCTGGTAAGTCTGCGACCAGCTTCCTTAAGACTTTGTTTCGAGGACGGCGATCTGCTGGTTTGCCAAGCACGCCTCAAACGTCTTTTCTCCAAAACAAGCTGTTCGATTTCCAAGTTAGTTTTGTGTTGGTGTGTGCGCCCATCCCTCCCTTGCGGTGTAGAGACTTTGGCTGCTGCGACGAGTACAGACTCCAGTGCATCGGCATAGCAGTCGATGTCCTCCTTGATGTTGAGCTGTGGAGTCAGTTCAATGTGGGAACTTACGTACTTTTTGAACTTCAGCCAGTTGGTTCGATGCGACGTCAGCCTCCAAGGGTGCTCGATTAATTCCGGGCTTTCAAGAAGAGTTATTAGCACTGGTGAGTGGTCCGATGATAGATCCAAAAGCGATTTTGCAGATATTAGATTGCGAGAAATATTTTTTGTCACAGCAAAATCAATTAAGTCAGGTAGTTTTCTAGGATCTGTAGGCCAGTATGTAGGGCTGCCTGGCGAAACGTAGTCCAGTTTGTTGCATGTCTTGATGAGTGCATTATATAGTTGCCTTCCTTTGGGGGTCACAAGGCGGGATCCCCAGTGTGTGTGCTTGGCGTTGTAATCTCCTGCTGCTATGAATCGCTCCCCAAGTGAATTGTAGAAGTCCATGAATTGGTCTTCGGAGACTGTAAAACGGGGTGGGCAGTAAACAGCGGCAATGGCAAGGTTGCAGTTGCCCAACTGTAATTTTATCGATGTAGCTTGCAAATAATTTTTTGCAAACCTTTGGTGAAAGTGGTGTTTGATGCGGTCTCTTATTAAGATTCCGGTTCCGCCATGTGCTTTACCATCTGGATGATCTGTGCTGTAGAACGTGTATCCCCGTATTTGAAAATTATATTTGCTGGTGAGATGCGTTTCTGCCAGCAACATAACGTCGATGTGGTTTTCGTTCAGAAATTGACTTATTTCAGGTTTATGCCGTGAAACACCGTTGGCGTTCCACAAAGTTATTCGAAGACTAGGCATAGTTTATTTGGACTGCTGAGCTGCAAGTATTTTTAACAAGATGTTTTGGGTTTGCACAAGGGTTTGCATGGTGGTTTTCATGGTGGTTTTCATGAAGGACATAAATTCCATCATATTATGTTGCAAAGTGATCATCATAGTTTCCACGTCACTTTGGGGATGTCCCATGGCCTGCGGGATGTTATCCATTTTCGGTTCTATGTGAGCTGTGCCTGATTTTAGAGCACTGGCGTAAGAAATGCCGTTGGTGGTAATTGAAGGGCCAAATGAAGACCTGGCTGCTTTTGCGAAGAAAACTTCCGGTGTCGTTTGTGATCTCATGTAGTTGTTCTGTGTGTTCTGGTAGCGTGCCGTTGTCGTTCGTTGCATCCGACTTTTCATCTCCTTGTAGACTGGACAGCCTCTGTAGTTTGCTGTGTGGTTTCCTTGGCAGTTTACACACTTTTTAGTGAGGGAGTCTTCCTTGTTGGCAGGGCAGGGCTCGGAGTCGTGGATGTTTCCACAAGCTACACATACTGACCTGAGGGTGCAGTAACCCCTGGTGTGTCCGTATTCCTGACAGTTCGTGCATTGCACTGGCCCGTTCCGTTTGTGCGGCTCTTCTACTGTGATCCTACGATGCAGCAGGTACTGCAACTTGTAGATCGGGTGCACTGTGTTTTTTTTCAAAGTTCTGCTGTCTGGCTCCAGCTCGACCTTGAATAATGGTTGCGGCTTCTTGTTTTTGTTCATAATGTTTATAACATTTTTTGCACAGAAACCGTTTTCTTTCAAAGCCTCTGTAATTTCGGAGGGGGTCACATCGGGTTCTATTCCCTTAAGCACAACTTGCAAGCCTTTGCAGCTTTTTAGCTGGTACGTGTAGTAATTCTTTTTGGCATCGTTTAAGTACTTTGACACTGCTCGGAAATCGTCTTCAGTTCTGGTTTGCAGTTTAGTTTCACTTATATTCCCTTTCATAAGCGGAATAACATGAAAGCTATCTTTTCCGACTAGCTCAACTATTTTGTTGACTAGGGCATTCGAGGTCTTCTCCCTAATAAAGATAGGTGGCGGCTTCAGTTTCCTTGGGGCTAATTGTTCAGACTCTGTTTCGTGCTCCGCCAGAATGGAAAATCTATTTTCATTTAGTGGCCCGAGATTTTCAGGGCCTTTGTTGGTACGGTTTACTTTGGGCTTATTGCCGTCAGAATTTTTTGAGGGCGTTAGCTTGCGCTTGGAAATATTTATGTAGCGATCCATGCCTGTCTGCATGGCCGAACCCGCTTGCGGATTTGTCATTTTTGCACTTAATTGTGTTGTTGCTTTACCCGCTGCAGAAGAAGAGAGTGGAGTCGTTATTGCAGTGTTGGCGACAGAGGCCGTTGTAGTTGCTGTTGTTGTTGCACTAGGTGGCTGAAGCTCGGTTGGGGTTTTGCATTGCTCACTCCATGGCGTTTGAGCGTTGAGAAGCAGGGCGGGAGAGCAAGAACTAGCTCTCTGGTTTTCGGCGGTCAGTAAACTTGCATTTTCTTGCACTTTCGGTTCTAGAGTATTATTCGTAAGAAGGAAATAAGCATTGTTGCGGGCCAAAGAAAGACGACGTTTGTCTTGCTCTCTCTGAATTTTTTCACGGGCTTCGTCTTGTTGTTTTTGGCGTTGAGTGCGCTGATCCACGTTCTTAATCATTTGCTTATTGTTAGTGCGTAAAGATTAATTAATTAATTAATTAAAACTTCAGTTTACAATATGCGATTAGCATCGCGAAACGCAAGACCACACTGTTCTAAATTTTCGAACGTTTTCAACTGGGTGAATGGTTGTTTTTCTTTTGTTTTTCCGGAGCGTTAAGAAAACACGTCTACACGCGACCGGGAATTTCAAGCTGGTCATAATTACGTTGTAACTTAGTGTCACACTTTTCCCGCGAATAAATATTTCATTTAAATAATATTTTTGAGGGACCGTAATAATTAAGGTTACGTATGTTATAGGTATAGTAGGTATTTTTCGCCAATTCGATTTCATGTTAATTGTTATCAATACTACCAACACGAATTTTTATTTTTTAACAACACTTAAAAATGGCTTAGGCCACGATCGGACGATCAAATTATTTTATTTTATGGAAAATGTTTCCCGACTATATGATACCCGTCACTCAGCTAGGAGTGCGAGGGAGATGGATAGATGGATGGATGGATGGATAAAACTTTGATTGCGCATAATGGTCGCTGAAACAAACTTGCTCTGCTTAGGAAGCCCAAGAATCTACACTATTAATACCAACTTTCTAGATTTAATATTTTCCGAGATCTCAGCGTTCATACTGACAGACAGACAAACAGACGGACAGACGAACACACGGACATGGCTAGATCGACTCGGCTTGTGATCCTGATCAAAAATATATACACTTTATGGGGTCGGAAACGCTTCCTTCTACCTGTTACATACTTTTGCAAGAATACAATATACCCTTTTACTCTACAAGTAACGGGTATAAAAACCAATAATAGTTTTCCATGTAAGTTAATGGCAATCCTTGATAAATTTGATCGAATATTTTGATCGTCTGGCCTTGGCTATAATCTACATTTTTTTTAGTTCCGTCATCATTCTTATTATTATTTGTATTATTTATTTTGGTTGTAGCTTTGAAATCAAATTGGCACAGAATCTTATTCAAAATCCGTGTGGCACGGAAAGTTTTGTTATTGAGTAAAATAAATTAAAATAAAAATAATTAAATTAAAACAAAAAAAAAAATGTTAATTCCAGTCTCTGATCTGCTTTCGTTGCATTCAGACGCGTTTCTCCTTCGTTATGAACTTCTATTCGTGTTCCGAGTGCAAAGCTGAAGTTACAGCTGCACAGCTTTGTGGTTTCGAGGCGGTTCGCTGCGCTTCTCTTTGTCGCCGTACATTTCACACAGCTTGTGTTGATTTGCCTGATGAGGCAATTAAAATTCTTACTAATATGCTCAATCTATTGTGGCAGTGTGACAGCTGTGTTGTGGGCAATGATTCACACTCTAAAATCGGAGAAGTTATGGAAGAACTTCAAGCCCTAAAGAGTCTCTACTATGATTTAAATTCAAAATTTCTAAAGGCCTTTCCCACTGTTACCCCTTCCCCCCGCACCGGCTGCTACTAAAAACCATAAAAAGAATCATAGGAACAAAAGGCACATAGTTGGTCAGGCTGCCAGCTGTGAGCAACTCGAAGTTGTGCCGAGCAATACATTTTTGCATATTGGCAGATTCAGACCAGCTAGGCGTGGATACAGCCAGCGTAATCTGCAAGCCGTTAGTAAAAAACGGTGTAGACGTCGTTCACTGCAATTCGTGAATTTTAAGCTGGGGATACCAGAACAACACTTTCAGGCCGTGTATAGTGATGAATTCTGGCCCAATTCAATCAAAGTTAGCCGATTCATACACAGGGATAGGCCAATTGTTGATGATAAATTTCTGGACTTGGATAATCAACAATCATCAGCCTCAGAAAACCCCCAATAATCGGCGCCACTGGCGTCGATGTTTTTGCGGGACATTTTTCCGATACACCTCATCTTGCTTCGTTCTCACAATATCAGTGGTCGTTGGGTTCACCAGCTGCTGGTTGCATGGTGTGCATGGACGTTATTTTTCTGAGAGACAAGCGCTAGAAAGAGAAAGAAATAGTATTTCATTCGCACGACTGGCACAAATAACGTCCTCAAAAGAGGGCAGCTCTCGCGACGAGACCACCTTGTATACTTCCACAATGGCTGGTTGCATTGGACGATCATTTGGACTCATTGCCGCTCTCAGTGCACTCTTTGTTGATGTGCGCTCTCCAACGATAAACCAACAACAACGTCAGCTGGAGCTTTCGTTGTCCGCTTTGTGCGAACTTCGCCCAGCACCTGCGACTGTTTCGACAACTCATGCTGCTCTCGGAGTGGCGCTCTCTTCTTCTGCTACGCTCTCAACCTTTCTACAAGAACTTCAGCTCGAGCTTTCGTCATTTGCTTTGTGCGACATTCGCCCAAGGCAATTGCTCATTATCAAACGTTAATCATTTATCGCCATGCTCCCGATGCACCGTACACAGCAGCAGGTTGAGTTTTCGCCAGCTGCTTTAAGAGTTGCTGCGCTCTCTCTCGGGGCCATATTTGGATACTCTCTTCAGCACCGTCATCTGGAAGTTTTAGGATACTCTGGCTTGCTATCATCATCTGGTCTGAGATTACTTCTCTTTAATACGGCGCTCTCTCAGGACTTAAGAGTTCGGCCATCGCTCCCTATTACTTGGTTCTCTTCAACTTCTTCGCAATCTTTCGGATACGGCTCTATGGATTGCATTTCGAACCCATGCATTGACGATCAGCTTCCAATTTTTATCCGCACTTCAACAATTCTTAAGATTCTGTGTAAACCCCAAGGAAGTTGTGGGACTTTGCTGGACAGCTCTTCGGCAGACGTGTGCCCTGTAGCGGAGAACATCATTGATAGTAAAGTCCAGATCGCCAATCTTCTAGCTTTTATAGTTTCCAAGATCTCAGCGTTCATACAGACAGACAGACAGACAGACGGACAGACATGGCTAGATCGACTCGGCTAGTGATCCTGATCATGAATATATATACTTTATAGGGTCGGAAACGCTTCCTTCTAGCTGTTACGTACTTTTGCACGAATACAATATACCCTTTTACTCTACGAGTAACGGGTATAAAAAGTAGAATACCCTACTTTTTTTATCCATCCATGGGTTATCCATCGCAAGCGAAGCTGCGGGCACCCTGCTAATTATATTATAAAATTGGTTTTACATTAATACCCCTAATGTTTATGTATGAGCGATACTATGGCGAGAGTATTGAGGTTTACCCACCGGGAAAATTCCTCTGGAAAATAACATTTTTTCATCAGGTTTCTCCATACAAGCGGAAGGGACAAAACCTCATTTACCCCTTACATTTCTTTCATCTCTGGTTTCAAAATACACGGGGGTTACACAAAAAGTAAGGGGGAAATGAGGTTTGTATCTGGATCTCTTGCAGTAGAATGCAGGCCAAAATCCACTGGTTTTTCGCCTTCCCGCATTATAGATTTTCCACACGTACTCAGTTATGGTTTTCCTCTACTTGCAATATCTGCTTTTCCGCACCCTCCCAGTTTTGGTTTTGCACTACTTTGCAGTATTCCCATAATAAAAACAAACTTTTTTTAATGTAATACTTGTATGTGTATTACAATCGAAGCATTTGAATTAAAAATTGTTAATGCCTGAAGCATTCCCGGTTTTTGCTTGGCCGAATGCAGGTCTTAGGTATCCATGTCTTGTGAGCCTGTCTTCTGAAAATATCAAAAATAATTAAGATATGAATGTAACCCCAGGAATAATAAAAAGAGTAATTACCATTATTACATCTCCTTACAAAATTAAGGAATCTCTCCAGAAATTATGCCTAGTTTGCCATGGCCTCATTTACCCTCTGATCAATTAAATATGGCAAATGCAGGAGCAACAGTTCTGGTCCCAAGAAGTCTCAATCGGCCTGGCTGAAATAAATGTAATATTTTGATTAAGTTAAACTAGTAAGTTAGTACTGAAGTACTATTCATTTACAACCATTTAATGAACACCGCACACCATTTACCCCTGGTGAAGATTAAAAACATTTCAAGTGACACTGAAATGCAGAGTTTGTGTTAAAGATAGCATCTGGAGGCTTATATTTATTAATGGCGAAAATTTCTGTGGTACTAACCTCTGTAACGCTGAAATTAAGATTATTAAGCGACAACATTTATTTTATCAGTCACCTAATTCTTGTTTTTAGATTAAAATTAACTATTTTCACTTTTTAATTTCACTTTTGCACGAAAATTGAAATTGATGTGACCGTGCATCATATATTTGATAATACCAACATTCCGAAGAAAGGTAATGATTGGTCATAATTACGTTGTAACTTAGTGTCACACTTTTCCCGCGAATAAATATTTCATTTAAATAATATTTTTGAGGGACCGTAATAATTAAGGTTACGTATATTATAGGTATAGTAGGTATTTTTTACGCCAATTCGATTTCATGTTAATTGTTATCAATACTACCAACACGAATTTTTATTTTTTAACAACACTTAAAAATGGCTTAGGCCACGATCGGACGATCAAATTATTTTATTTTATGGAAAATGTTTAAAAATATAAACAAGAAAGATCGCTATAGTCGGGTTTCCCGACTATATGATACCCGTCACTCAGCTAGGAGTGCGAGGGAGATGGATATATAAAACTTTGATTGCGCATAATGGTCGCTGAAACAAACTTGCTCTGCTTAGGAAGCCCAAGAATCTACACTATTAATACCAACTTTCTAGATTTAATATTTTCCGAGATCTCAGCGTTCATACTGACAGACAGACAAACAGACGGACAGACGAACACACGGACATGGCTAGATCGACTCGGCTTGTGATCCTGATCAAAAATATATACACTTTATGGGGTCGGAAACGCTTCCTTCTACCTGTTACATACTTTTGCAAGAATACAATATACCCTTTTACTCTACAAGTAACGGGTATAAAAACCAATAATAGTTTTCCATGTAAGTTAATGGCAATCCTTGATAAATTTGATCGAATATTTTGATCGTCTGGCCTTGGCTATAATCTACATTTTTTTTAGTTCCGTCATCATTCTTATTATTATTTGTATTATTTATTTTGGTTGTAGCTTTGAAATCAAATTGGCACAGAATCTTATTCAAAATCCGTGTGGCACGGAAAGTTTTGTTATTGAGTAAAATAAATTAAAATAAAAATAATTAAATTAAAACAAAAAAAAAAATGTTAATTCCAGTCTCTGATCTGCTTTCGTTGCATTCAGACGCGTTTCTCCTTCGTTATGAACTTCTATTCGTGTTCCGAGTGCAAAGCTGAAGTGCACAGCTTTGTGGTTTCGAGGCGGTTCGCTGCGCTTCTCTTTGTCGCCGTACATTTCACACAGCTTGTGTTGATTTGCCTGATGAGGCAATTAAAATTCTTACTAATATGCTCAATCTATTGTGGCAGTGTGACA
This sequence comes from Drosophila lutescens, assembly GCA_037075285.1. Taxonomy (NCBI): domain Eukaryota; kingdom Metazoa; phylum Arthropoda; class Insecta; order Diptera; family Drosophilidae; genus Drosophila; species Drosophila lutescens. The sequence goes on from JBAMCF010001111.1 coordinate 53,674, forward strand.
GCTGTGTTGTGGGCAATGATTCACACTCTAAAATCGGAGAAGTTATGGAAGAACTTCAAGCCCTAAAGAGTCTCTACTATGATTTAAATTCAAAATTTCTAAAGGCCTTTCCCACTGTTACCCCTTCCCCCGCACCGGCTGCTACTAAAAACCATAAAAAGAATCATAGGAACAAAAGGCACATAGTTGGTCAGGCTGCCAGCTGTGAGCAACTCGATGTTGTGCCGAGCAATACATTTTTGCATATTGGCAGATTCAGACCAGCTAGGCGTGGATACAGCCAGCGTAATCTGCAAGCCGTTAGTAAAAAACGGTGTAGACGTCGTTCACTGCAATTCGTGAATTTTAAGCTGGGGATACCAGAACAACACTTTCAGGCCGTGTATAGTGATGAATTCTGGCCCAATTCAATCAAAGTTAGCCGATTCATACACAGGGATAGGCCAATTGTTGATGATAAATTTCTGGACTTGGATAATCAACAATCATCAGCCTCAGAAAACCCCCAATAATCGGCGCCACTGGCGTCGATGTTTTTGCGGGACATTTTTCTGATACACCTCATCTTGCTTCGTTCTCACAATATCAGCGGTCGTTGGGTTCACCAGCTGATGGTTGCATGGTGTGCATGGACGTTATTTTTCTGAGAGACAAGCGCTAGAAAGAGAAAGAAATAGTATTTCATTCGCACGACTGGCACAAATAACGTCCTCAAAAGAGGGCAGCTCTCGCGACGAGACCACCTTGTATACTTCCACAATGGCTGGTTGCATTGGACGATCATTTGGACTCATTGCCGCTCTCAGTGCACTCTTTGTTGATGTGCGCTCTCCAACGATAAACCAACAACAACGTCACCTGGAGCTTTCGTTGTCCGCTTTGTGCGAACTTCGCCCAGCACCTGCGACTGTTTCGACAACTCATGCTGCTCTCGGAGTGGCGCTCTCTTCTTCTGCTACGCTCTCAACCTTTCTACAAGAACTTCAGCTCGAGCTTTCGTCATTTGCTTTGTGCGACATTCGCCCAAGGCAATTGCTCATTATCAAACGTTAATCATTTATCGCCATGCTCCCGATGCACCGTACACAGCAGCAGGTTGAGTTTTCGCCAGCTGCTTTAAGAGTTGCTGCGCTCTCTCTTGGGGCCATATTTGGATACTCTCTTCAGCACCGTCATCTGGAAGTTTTAGGATACTCTGGCTTGCTATCATCATCTGGTCTGGGATTACTTCTCTTTAATACAGCGCTCTCTCAGGACTTAAGAGTTCGGCCATCGCTCCCAATTACTTGGTTCTCTTCAACTTCATCGCAATCTTTCGGATACGGCTCTATGGATTGCATTTCGAACCCATGCATTGACGATCAGCTTCCAATTTTTATCCGCACTTCAACAATTCTTAAGATTCTGTGTAAACCCCAAGGAAGTTGTGGGACTTTGCTGGACAGCTCTTCGGCGGACGTGTGCCCTGTAGCGGAGAACATCATTGATAGTAAAGTCCAGATCGAAAAGGCAAGACCTAACAATACATCTTTCAGTGTCTAGTTCCAAAATATTGCTAGCATGCTCACCAAATCGCAGTCCGTCTTCTTGGCGACTTCTAATTGTGACTTTGACGTAATTGTCCTCGTTGAAACTTGGCTCAACATGGATTTTTATGACAATGAATTTTTCGATCCTAAACTATATCATGTTTTCCGCAAAGATCGGGATTTTATAAAATCGCAATGCGCTAGAGGTGGAGGCGTCCTAGTTGCTGTGCGGCGCAACTTGCGGGGTACATCTGTACGTCTAGCAAATGAAGATTCTCTTCTGGATCAAATCTGCGTATCGCTCTCGGAACCCTTGGACACGATGTTTTTGGTGGTATCGTATATACCGCCATGCAGCACTTTCGAGCTATACAATGCTCATGTGGACAACATCGGTCATATCCATCAGGATTTGGAAGATCACCAGTTTATCTGCGTTCTGGGTGATTATAATCTGTCATCGCTGGTGTGGGTGCACGATGAAGATTCTTCGACTATGATTCCCAGTAATGTGCATCTGCCTCATAAAATTCTATTAATTGATGATCTTCTTAGTATGGGCTTAGTTCAGATTAACAGTATATTAAATAAGTTAAATAGGCTTTTAGATTTAATTTTTATTAGCCCGGATTTAGGAACAAAACAAGAGAGAACGCTATAGTCGGGTTGGTGTCCCGACTATCTAATACCCGTCACTCAGCTAAAGGGAGTGCGAACGCTGTACTCGGGTTGGTGTCCCGACTATCTATTGGGGCTAAAGGGAGTGCGAGGGAGATAGATATATAAACAATTTTGATTGCGTATAACTTTTTAATGAATGGTCCGATTTGAAAAATGTCTTCTACATTTCGATAGGTATTAATAAACACTATAAAATGGCGTTTATATATTTTTAAAATCTTAAAAGATGTGGCCTCCAGACACATTTGAAAATCGTTTATGGCGATTGTGGGCGTTAGGGGGGCGTGGCACCTCGATGAAACAAACTTGCGCTGCGTAGGAAGCCCAAGAATATGTGTGTGAAATCTCAACCTTCTAGCTTTTATAGTTTCCGAGATCTCAGCGTTCATACAGACAGACAGACGGACAGACAGACAGACAGACAGACAGACAGACGGACAGACAGACGGACAGACGGACATGGCTAGATCGACTCGGCTAGTGATCCTGATCAAGAATATATATACTTTATGGGGTCGGAAACGCTTCCTTCTCCCTGTTACATACTTTTGCACGAATACAATATACCCTTTTACTCTACGAGTAACGGGTATAATTAAGTTGTAGTAATATTCGACTCTCAGAGTGTGATGCCCATCATCAGCCTTTATTACTATTAATAACATGTCATATTTATTCAGCTAACAAATCACTCAAACCTTCAATTTATATAAGTGCTAATAGTTTAAATTCTATTCGAAATGATATTTCTAATATTAATTGGGTTGATAGCCTTTCGCATGCTAACGTTGATTCTAGCTATTTCTGTGCTTTCTCTAATCATAAACTTATAAACTGCCCTGGTATACACGGGGACTCAAAAAATACCAAAATCTCCGTAATAAGTTCTACAAGCGTTACCTTGAGAGCGGTGACCCTGCCGATCTTGAAAGATACAAGCTACACAAGCGTGAATTTGAATTCTTAAATAAATTTCTTTATAGCCAGTATATGTCAGATGTTGAAAGTAAACTGCGTTTGAATCCCAAATCCTTTTGGCAATTTGTAAACTCCAAAAGAAGAACATCGAACATTCCTTCCCACATGTCACTTAATAGCGAAATGGCTTCCTCGGACTTAGTGGTTGCTAAGTTGTTTGCCAAATTTTTTTCGTCCAATTTCGAGCCAACTTCGTCATGGAATGATGATGAAACGCTTCTCTTCATCGACTCCCTATTAAATATAGGAAATCTAAATGTGTCCGACTTTGACTGCCATATTGCTGCCGCGAGCTAATGACTCAGAACGTATGGATTGCGATGGCCTTTCTCCCTATATTCTAAAAAATTGTATTGATGTTCCCTCAAAATAATTTTTAACAAGTCCCTCTCCAGTGGTATGTTCATTCAAAGATGGAAGTTAGCTACAGTTACTCCAATTCTCAAATCAGGTGTAAAAAGTTCCATTTCTAATTACAGACCAATTGCCAAGCTGAGTAATATTTCAAAAATGTTTGAGCGCATTGTGGCTAGGCAGCCATTACCGCATAATTACCACTAACCAGCATGGTTTTAGGGCAGGACGATCGACTACCACTAATTTAGCAACCTTCAAGTAGATGTAGTCTATACTGATTTTGCCAAAGCCTTTGATAAAGTCTGTCATTCTGCTTTACTATCTAAGCTTCAAAAAATGGGATTCCACTCTCTAATCTTAGATTGGATTAGGTCCTACCTAACCAATAGAGAATACAGAGTGGAAAATAATGGGGTTTTTTCGAACCCGTATGTGGCAACGTCTGGCCTCCCTCAAGGAAGTGCTTTGGGGCCCTTTCTATTCATTTTATTTATAAATTATATAAGTAACTCCATACATGACTCTGAGTTTCTATTATTTGAAGATGACCTCAAATTATTCAAGTCCGTTAATTCAACTTTAGACTGTTTACTCCTCCAGAATGACATAAATAGATTATGTAATTGGTGCTCCCGAAATATGCTTCCCTTAAATTTTTCAAAATGCTTTTTAGTAAGATACAGCAAGCGTATAAATAATGTTATCTGCTCGTATTCAATTAATTCTCATCTCCTTGCCACAAAAAACGAGTGCCTGGATTTAGGAATTGTTTTTGATTCTAAATTTCTCTTCGTTGAACACATTAACTACATTATTCCTAAAGCATATGCAATGTACGGATTCATTAAGCGCAACACAACTCACTTCTCTGACCCATACACCAAGCTTACCCTATTCTTCTCATTTGTTTGGAACCCGACTGGACATGTGCATATCCGAGGGGTAGAGCGAGTGCAACAGCTTTTCATTCGTTTCGCCCTTCAAAGCCTCCGATTCCGCGATCCCCTTCCTTCCTATGCTGCTAGGTATCGTCTTGTACAGCTTGCCACACTACAAGATCGTAGGAGTGAAATTGCGCTGCTTTTTATTTTAGACCTACTTTCTGGCAAAATTGATTGCCCTTTTTTGCTAAATATTATTACACACAGAACAAATTACGCTCTAAATGAGCCTATTTACAGAGCTTTACATCTTTTCAATAGTCTGCCACTTAGCATGCGATTGGACCCTAGTTCGTCCAGGGATAGCAATAAGAAGGCCTTGTTATTATATTTTTCTAGATTTAGTAACTAGTTAAGAGTTAGTTAAGTAGCCAGTAAAGGACATGAAGTCTGTTGGCGAAATAAATAAATAAATAAATAGATAAAATCATCAATAAATATTATGATTATAGACATTATGATTATAGCTATTTAGTTTAATTTATTTTATTAAAAATTATTAATATTTTTTCTACGAATTTTAAAATTACTAAAAATTAAAGATAAATGTGAGAACAAGATTTTTGGTTTTGGTCATAGGTGTAAGTCATAGTATTTTTGAATATTATAAGTTGATGATTTTTTTGTTAAAAAATATTATAATCGTAGTGCCACAGAAATCACACAGCGCATATGTGGCCTGATATTGATGCTACTCAGAAACCCACCCAAATTATCTATCCCCACACCGCCGCCTGCAAAAAAGGAACAGGATTTCAAGAATACTAAAAACCAACCTCTCACTTTCCCGCTGGGTAGTCCGTAAACTATCAAAACTATCGATGGAACTACCATCGATGTTTTTGCAGCACTACCTATTGATTTGTTCGCTGTTTGCAAAAAAACCCAGTTGATTTATCATAATATTAGGTTGTCAAAAAAGTCCTGCGGTATTTTTATTATATTATTTTTTTCTTTTTTTACATCGAGCTTTTAAGTGACTCAAAGCTTCTTCAAATGGTTTATAACGGCTTGATGACTTAAGCCAAGCTCTTGACCGATGCTACGGTTACTACTATGCCGGTTTTATCGCAATTCTCTACGACAGGCCTTCCTTCTTTGACCACCTCTGCACCAGAACGAAAACGTTGAAACCATCGTTGTGGAAACTGTATCGTGTCCATAAACTGCACAAATTTTATTGACGGCTTGAGATGCATTTTTACCTTTATCGTAGTAGTACTGTAAAATATGCCGTATTTTCTCTTTATTTTGCTCCATGATTGCGGCGCTATAACTCACGAACGACTAAAAAGAAAAGACAATCAGTCAAACACGTGTTAGCGCGAGAAATGAGCTTTCCAAAAAGGTATAGCATAAACTAATGCGACATATAAAACTAGAACTACGCGCTTGCAGCGACAGCTAGCAAAAATACCGCAAGAATTTTTTGACAACCTAATATATGCATTGCGGGTGAACTCTTCGAAAACTGAAAGCTTCGGTCACACTACAAAGAAGAAGAGGCTAAGCAAAAGCATGTGCGTCAAACTAGCGTCGGTGACTTTAGCGGCGATTGTGGAACAACAACAGCAAATTTAAAGCTTGCGACCCAGGTCGGCTCAACACTTTGTAATATTTTAAAATTGGCGCCCATTGATTTGTTTGCTGTATGTGAACTCATCTGATTTACAATAAGACCATGCTTCATGCAAAGTGGGTGAACTCTGTAAACTTCTGCGAGTGGAGATATTCCCCAAAATGTGGAGACCTGATTTTTCAAAAGCGTTTTTTTTCATTCTTCCGAACATCGTCCAGACTCGCGAATTACCTAGATCGAAAGATAATTTCATTCTAAACAATTTTGCAATTAAAATTGTTCAAAAAATTGTACATCCACACGATTACGAGCTTACAATGTTACTTCGTCTATGTATGGTTGTCCACTGGGACCTACTACGGCAATGTTGTCTATGGAGACAGAAAAGTTGAAGATACTTCTATCCGACACTACAACCGACTTACAAATTCAATATCGACGCTAGCTTAAAAATAATTATTTCGCCTTTTACAGAGCGTGCTCAATGTTGCACGGTATCACAAAAAATATCACTTAAATAAAGGTTAAAATTGATAATCCTCCTTGGACCGCGATTTCTTCAAAAGCGGCTGCAGCTAAACTCCCCACAACCGTCTGCGAATTGGACTGCTGGCTTCTGCCTGCTGGCTGCTCGCTCAGGGCTAATCCGGTAGCGGCTTCCCAGACGTACATAGAACCGCACCGCTCCCGCCACTGCCATACCAGCACGGGTCCTGTCTTCCCAGCTATCCTGTTTCCGACGGCTCTGAAAAAATGGAAAAGCAGCGTCAATTAATAACAGATTAAGGGCCGTTTTCTCGTCCGTCCTGCAAAGTAAAATTTAGCTAATGGAAGGATAAATTTATCCCGGTGGCAAATCGGTTTTCGTTTTCTCGTCCGTCATTTAAATCTCCAAATAAAAGGAGCGCTAATTTGAGACTAGGTGGCAACCCCACATCAGAAGAGTTAACTAATTGTCAAAAATTAATCGCAAAACTATCGAAAAATACCATAAAACAGTCATACTAACAGCTGCTGATATAAACAACATTTCAAACTAATAAAAAAAACAATGTCGGCAGAAAAGAAGTTTCGCGGTAAAAATTATACCGATGAACAGGAGACCATCCTTGTAGAACTGGTTTCGGAGAACAAAAACATATTAGAAAACAAGAAGTCTGACGCCGTCACCTGGAAACAAAAGGAACAGGCTTGGAAGGATTTAGCGGAACTCTTTGCCGCCACATTATAGAAAAGTAACCTTTTCTATTCCGATATATCTCTCCGGAATCGCCCCCGGGAGATTGAATTCTTACGTGCGTGCAATCTATGGCTCCTATGACTTTCGGAAACTTGGCTATTTTATAAAAATCAACATTTTCTTGAAGATCTTCAATACGCGGGAACTTAATAAATTGTTTTGATAAAGACGCCATAGCAAAAGAAACTTCCCTTACAACTCGACTGGCTGTAGCCACGCTAACACCACAAAAATCGCCTACAGTTATACGAAAACTGCCGCTTACGTAGAATCTAAGAGCAATTAGAAGCTTAACCCATGGCTGTATTATCGTTTCCCTGTAATAATGGTTGTTAATTATATATGATGGACGTTGATGCACTACGAGCAGTACAAACAAGTGGCCCAACGATACCAAGCACGTGCTTGTTACGCGCGGGACCCTTTATCAATTAGGGCAAAAATGCGAGTTCGCGAGGAAAATACATAAAACAATTAGAATTATGAACTAAGATTGAAGCAAATGAGATAAAATTTTAGTTTTTAATACAGGGATAGATGTAGAAGTGCAAATTAAATGATAAAGATTATTATAATTATTACATAGAACACGAAAAGGCTCATGCAGAGTGAAATTTGATGTACATCGAGGCAAATTAAGAGGGTAATAATTTCGTGTTAGTCTAACGGGAACATTAAAAGTTAAACGGTTTACCAGTTCTACAGAATCAATATCACCTCTTATAAGATTTTGCATAAAAATAGTACCAAGCATTATTCTACGGTTTTCAAGTGTAGGTAAATTAATCAATAGTAATCTACTTTGGTAGGAAGGTAGCCTTACGTTTTGATCCCAGTTCAAACTACGAAGAGCAAAAAGAAGAAATTTTTTTTGTACCGACTCTATACGGTCAATGTGCACTTGGTATTGTGGGCTCCAAACCGAAGAACAATATTCCAATATAGGTCGGACAAGGGAGGTAAATAGTAATTTGGTTATATAAGGGTCGTCAAATTCTTTTGACCAACGCTTTATAAACCCAAAAACACTCATAGCTTTGTTGACAGTCAGCATTATGTGGCAGTCAAATTTAAGCTTCGGGTCCAGAAGAACGCCTAAATCATTTACTGAATATATACGGTCAAGTGGCAAGTTCTGAAGCAAATAACTTATAAACGTAGGAGTCATTACGTTACATTTCAGGCAGTTTAAATTTAAGAGGTTATACTCACACCATACTTGAAAGTTATCAATGTCTGATTGTAAGCCGAAACCAGACTCAATATTATTGTATGTCAAACAAAGCTTAACATCATCAGCATACATTAGTACGCGAGAATTTGTTATGATAGAGGGAAGATCGTTAATAAACAAAGTAAACAGCAAAGGGCCTAGATGACTACCCTGGGGCACTCCAGATGTCACGCGGATCATTTTAGAAACAGCGTTCCTCAATATAACCCTCTGAGTCCTCCCATTCAAATAACTTGAAATCCAAGTTAAAAGATTACATGGAAACCCAAGCAAGTCTAGTTTGAATAAAAGAAGAGAGTGGTTAACGGAGTCAAAGGCTTTACTGAAATCTGTATATATAACGTCGGTCTGCATTTTATTGTTAAATCCATTAATTACAATAGATGACAATTCAAGTAGGTTGGTGGTAGTCGATCTTCGCTTAACACATCACGGTGATATTAGCGAGGAACATAAATGTTGCAAATGAGAAGTGATAATACGTTCAAAGGCTTTTGGAATTGCCGACAATTTAGAAATACCTCTATAATTCTGGGCATCCACCTTCGCACCCTTTTTGTGGAGTGGAATAATGAAAGAGTCCTTCAATTGATTTAGCGTCGCTTGTGAACGGTTGTGTTTACTTTTGTGCTCTGAGTTATTTGTGTTTAACAGTGATTTTTTGCGAGTGTCTTGTGTTTGTTTATAAAGAAAGCGTAGCCTAACAATTGTGTAAGTGTTTTTAACTAAATCTCCCAATTAACGGGTGCATTGTTCTAGTTATTTTAACATTTATATTTGGATTTGTTTAATCGCTTGTCTTTGTTAGTGTAAATTATACGCTCTAAACTTGCTAAAACTCTTGTAATCTCTCTTCCACTCTCCCACTCTCACTCTCTCTGAACTTGCTGTACTTCTATTTCTCTCTCTCTTGCTTGCTTTACATTTGTAACTGTTCGTGTGTATAGTTGTTGGTGCCCCACAAGCCACGCTCAGTCGATAGAAGCTTTTTTCTCTCGCGCTCTCTTGTTTTAATTAAACTCGCGATCTCGCGCTCTTATACTTTTCGTTTGTTTTGTGTCTTTGCGGTTTTGCGAATTTGATCCCAGTGCCAAATTTACTTGAGGTATATTTTCCACATTTTATTTTCTATTTCTTTGAATAACCTTTTTTTCCTATAAAATGGCCCTTATCTGTACAAAGAAAAGTTGTTCTCTTCCGATGTCAACTAAAGATTCTTTTATTATCTGTTGGCTCTGCGAATCGGTCATGCACGTCAAATGTGCAGGATTTACTGGCAGAGTTAAAGACTTCATTGAAATGCATACCGGTCTCATGTGGGCATGTGAGTCCTGCAAGGAAATGACTGTCGAAATGAGCAGCTTTATGAGGCAGACTCGAGACGGACTATTGAACCTTTCACGAGTTTTTAAACAGCTTAATGACGGGTTCAACTCAGTTTGTGACCAATTTAATAATAAGAAATTATTATTAACCGAGTCGCCTAAACGCAAAAAAGCCAGCTCAGGGGCAGTTAATAAGACCGTGAAACAAAATAAAACATTGAACTCGGTAGCTGCAGCAGTTCCTGTCGGCACAGGGGTAAGCGAGCCACCTGTGCCTATGGTTACAGCCAGTTCCGGAGGTGACCCTGTTTCTGGATGCCAACCTGAGGCACAGAAGTCGGTGCTGACCGTAGATACAGTAGGAACCGCTTCTGGGTCCCAGCCGAGTGAGGTTCAGACTGCTGCTGGGGGGCGTAAGAAACTTTCAGTTGTTCCACATAGGAAGCAATTGTTTGTTTCTAGATTTACCCCGGATACCAAATCTGAGGATGTTTTGGAATTCATACGTGAAAAATTCCCATCCGAGGACATTGAAGTTGAACAATTTCGATTTTCGTACGCCCGTAGGATATCTTCTTTTAAAATATTTGCTCCGCCTGATGTGTTTAATGTACTACTTTCTGAAAGCTTTTGGCTTAATGATGATTTCGTAATTAAAGAATTTGTTCCCAATAAACCGAGAACAAATAACAGGCCTCCCACTGTGCCTAATAATCGGCTTTCCACTGTGCCTAATAACAGGCCTTCCACTGTGCCAAAAAACTAACAGGTTTATTTTTGGCTTATCAAAATGTTAGAGGACTAAATATGAAGCTACCAAAGCTTTATGCTGACTCCTCTGCATTTACTGAAGATATTTTGGCTTTTACGGAAACTTGGCTGAAACCAGAGATATCTGACTCTGAAGTTTTGTCAATGAACTTTAACACCTACAGGACCGATCGCTCCCCGCGTAGGGAGGTGGTGTACTGATTGCCGTTACCTCTAGTTTAACATCGGAGAGACTTAACATTCATATCCCTAACGATATCGAATTTGTTAGTGTCAAAGTTTCCATTCAATCCTTATCTATTTTTGTAACCTGTTCTTATATTCCTCCTGGCTCTGATTTAATAATTTATGAGCACCATCTGTCTGCTATAAAATCTGTTCAGTCCTTCCTTTCCAACAGAGACCTTTTGATTGTTTTGGGTGACTTCAATCTCCCTAATATCTCTTGGTCTCTTCCCACTGACTCACTTGTAGCTACACCATTATCTGCCCATGATTTTGTGGATGGCCTTTTAGAATTATCGTTACAGCAAGTAAGCTTTATACGAAATTCATTAAATAGACAATTAGATCTAGTATTTGTTTTAGATCCGCATGAAGTTACGGTATCTAGAATTGACGCACTTGTTGTACCTGAAGACCGGTATCATCCAACATTGGAATTGACAATTGGCCTCCCCTGTACTAATACCCTTTCTCCTTTAGTTCCTCAAACTAAAATGAGATGCTTTCGTAAATGTGACTATACTAAACTAAACTACATGATTTCGCAATATAATTGGACTGATTTGTACAATTGCATGGATATTGAATGTGCAATTGAACTTTTCTATAGCGTTTTAAACACTTTTTTTGACGAATGCGTTCCTGACAGGCTTCCTCCTAAGCTAAACAGGCCTCCTTGGTTTAACAATGCGCTTCAAAGACTTAAAAATCTTAAATCAAACACTTATAAAAAGTATAAAAAATCGGGTAAGCCATCTGATTTTTCGAAATACGTGGTGGCTCGTTCAGATTTTAATGTTCTCAACAGTCATTGCTATTCCATGTATTTAAATCGATGTAAATTCGAATTTTCAAATGATCCGAAGCAGTTTTATAACTTCGTAATGCCAAGCGTAAGTCTTCGGCATTGCCTTCATCGGTACGTTTAAACTCAAAAGAGGCATCGTCGGATTTTGAAATTGCGGATTTATTTGCCGAGTTTTTCCAAACTACTTATAGTTCAGCTGCTTGGTCAAACCCTACCTACCCTAACCCCTTAAATAGGGCTAATTGTATTTTTACCCCTGTAATTACCGAAAGTTCTCTTTTAAAGGATTTAGCAACAACAACGCCAACGTATTCTCCCGGTCCTGATGGACTCCCTGGGAGTGTGCTTAAGTTTTGTGCTTCAACCATTTGTAAACCGATTCTTAAACTTTTTCATTTGTCTATTTCATCATCAGTTTTTCCAACTATCTGGAAGGACTCTTTTATTATTCCACTCCACAAAAAGGGTGCGAAGGCGGATGCCCAGAATTATAGAGGCATTTCTAAATTGTCGGCAATTCCTAAAGCATTTGAACGTATTATTACTTCTCATTTGCAGCATTTATGTTCCTCGCTAATATCACCGTGTCAGCATGGTTTTGTTAAGCGAAGATCAACCACCACCAACCTTCTTGAATTGTCATCTATTGTAATAAATGGATATAAGAATAACATGCAGACAGACGTTATATAGTTGGAAAAACTGATGATGAAATAGACAAATGAAAAAGTTTAAGAATCGGTTTACAAATGGTTGAGGCACAAAACTTAAGCACACACCCGCGGAGTCCATCAGGACCGGGAGAATAAGTTGGCGTTGTTGTTATTAAATCTCTTAAGAGAGAACTTTCGGTAATTATAGGTGAAAAAATACAGTTTGCCCTATTTAAGGGATTACGGTAGTTTGATTCTGACCATGAAGAAGAGCTATAAGTAGTTTGGAAAAAGTCGGAAAATAAATCTGCAATTTCAGAGTCAGTCGATGCCTCCATTGAGTTAAATCGAACCGATGAAGGCAAAGCTGATGACTTACGCTTTGCGTTGACAAAGTTATAAAACTGCTTCGGATCATTTGTAAATTCAAATTTACATCGATTTAAATACATGGAATAGCAATGACTGTTAAGAACATTAAAATCAGATCGAGCCACAGCATATTCCGAAAAATCGGATGGCTTACCCGATTTTTTATACTTTTTATAAGTGTTTGATTTAAGATTTTTAAGTCGTTGAAGCGCATTTGTAAACCAAGGGGGCCTGTTCGGCTTTGGAGGAAGCCTATTAGGAACGCATTCATTAAAAAAAGTGTTTAGAACGCTATAGAACAGTTCAGTGGCACTTTCGATGTCCATACAGTTATAAAGATCTGTCCAATCGTACTGCGAAATCATTACGTTAAGTTTATTATAGTCACATTTCCGAAAGCATCTCATTTTAGTTGGAGAAACTAAATTAGAGGTGGTATCAAGGTAAGGGAGGCAAATTGTCAATTCCATAGTTGGGTGGTATCGGTCTTCTGGTACCACAAGAGCGTCAATTCTAGATACTGTGACTTCAGACGGCTCTGAAACAAACACAAGATCTAATTGTCTATTTAATGAATTTCGTATAAAGCTAACTTGCGCTGTAACGATAATTCTAAAAGGCCATCCACAAAATCATGGGTGGATAAAGGTAAAGCGACAAGTGAGTCAGAAGGGGGGGACCAAGATATATCAGGGAGATTAAAGTCACCCAAAACAATGAAAAGGTCTCTATTGGAAAAAAAGGATAGAATAGATTTAATAGCAGATAGATGTTGCTCATAAATTATAAGGTCAGAGCCAGGGGGAATATAGGAACATGTAATAAAGATAGATAAGGATTGGAGGGTAACTTTCACACAAACAAATTCAATGTCACTAGGGACATGAGAGTTAATTCTCTCAGAATTTAGGGTAGAAGTAACGGCAATTAGAACGCCGCCCCCCCTACGGGGAAGGCGATCAGTTCTGTAGGTATTAAAATTATTTGCAAGAATTTCAGAGTCTGTTATCTCTGGTTTCAGCCAAGTTTCTGTAAAAGCTAAGATATCGTCCGTAAATGCCGAGGAGTCAGCATAAAGCTTGGGTAGCTTCATGTTAAGTCCTCTAACATTTTGGTAAGCCAAGAATAAACTTTTCAGTTTTTTGGCACCGTGGAAGGCCTGTTATTTGTTCTCGGTTTATTAGGAACAAATTCTTTTATATGGAATTAGTTAAACCAAATGAATGCTCTTACTTCTTTACTTTAGATTCAAGTCGCAAATCAATTTTTTGCAAAACAAATAGTGCCGTGCTTTTACACAAGCGAAACCTTTTAACAAATTCTTCATCACTGTAATGTTCGAAGTAATTTCTCTGGACTTGATATCTGCGCCGATAGGTTCGCACTTCAGACAATTCGACGATATCCCACAGAGTTTGAAGATAAATCGCTCGGGAATTCATTGTAAAATAAATTGGATGACTTGAACAATTTTGATTCATATTTAACTGTAAATACTCGGCCTGAGGAACTTGTGAGATGGTTCTGAAGCCGCCTAGCTGGGGCGACCGAGCGGGTCGCAGGTTGCAGATAGCGGACGACCTCACTCGAGGCCAACTGCGAATAAGCTGGAGGTGGAAGTCAAACACGGAATCGTGGACGGAAACCCCAGCAAATAAGCAGTCCCGGACAACCAGCGGGTATCTTGCAACGAGGCAATACCGACGATGCGATTTGTTCAGCCGCATCTAAACAGTTGCTTTACACAACCCCAATATCCCCCACACACCACCTACCCACTTCCTCTCCCAAACAACATCTCACTCCGGGCCGGACTACGGTGTAATTCGGACCGTGCCAAGAGTCAGCCTGGCTGGGGGCCCGGATCAACAACTAGCTCAGTCTCAAACGGTGGGCTCAGGGAGATGGCGACCCCCTGTTCTATCTACCGCCTTACCCGGGTACCGCGGATCTCTGCCCGGGCGGACCTTTCCCCTTCTCCGCAGCTCGTGGGACCAACTATGGAAACAACAAACAATAAAAATACAAACAAGAAAACGGAGACGGGAACTCCACGAAAACCCGGCGCTGCAAAGACGAACGATGGTTCCACTGCAAGCACCAGTAGGGCTCAGAAAGGGCCCCATCCCAAACTAGGGATGTCAGGGGACAGAAAGACTGTCGCAAACGCCTCCGCTATGTGCGCATCTGCGCCAAAACCAGCGGTAGGCGCAGCAAAGTCGATCGGGTCACCCGCTGGTGGCAAGAAGTTCACGTACGCAGAGAGAAGGACTGCCGCCCAAACCCTGCGCTCGCATGCCAGAAGCACTGTCGCCACGCCTTCGCCAGAATGGCTAAAGAAGGTAGAGTGGGCAAGGACGGTTTTTCCCAACTATGGGCAAGAGAAGCCCCAGCAAGAAGGTGCTCAGGCGAAGAGGCAACGCTCCATAGAGCTGCCCGGTCCGTCGGCGAAGAGATCGAAGATCCAGCCGTCGGTCTCCTTTGCTGAGATAACCAAAGATCGGGTCCTACTAGGACTTATAGATAGGGGAAATCCGGAGAACAGGATCCCCAGAAATAAATGGAAGGCGGTTGAGTCCAAGCTGTCACTCATTTGCCTGCGTATAGTACGCGAGAAGCCCGGTTCATCGCCTTGTTGTATGGACGCGGGCTGGTACCAGGGCAGTGTAAAAGTGGTGGCCTGCGATGATCAACGATCAGCTGACCTTTACAAACAGGCGGTAGCTCAGCTCGGAGCAGTCTACGAAGGGGCGAACATAGTCGCACTAGATTGGTGTGACGTCCCCAGTAGACCACGAGCCAGAATTTGGCTTCCAGCAGCCATCGTATCACCGGAGGATATCCTCTATATGTTGCAGGAATGCAACCCACATCTCCCCACAAAAGACTGGAAAGTCGTTAAGGTGGAGGAGAGCGCAGGTGACGTGAACCAAGCGATCGTGGTACTAAATAAGGAGTCGATCGCTCCCATAGAGGCTGCTCGGGGAAAGCTCAACTATGGTTTTAGTGCCATACACATTAAAATTTATAAAGGGGACTCTAATTCCTCGGGAAGTCCTGACGGCAACCCAGCTGAGCAGGTGCTTGCGGAGGAAGTGGAGGCCCCTGGTGTGCCGGAAGACGGCTACTCAACCGACTCGTCGCTGAGCAGAGAGATGCGAGCGTTGGGACCGGCAATCGATGAAGTGGACCTGAGCGATTCGGAGGCCGACGTTACTGTGGTGGAGGTTGCAGCTGGGGATGTCGCTAAGACTCCTGCAGATCAACCTACATCACAGTAAAGCAGCGTCCGCTGCCCTTTTGCTTCGCCTGGCCACAGGCGAAGCCGACGTGGTCTTAGTTCAGGAACCCTGGATAGCAGGAGGCAGGGTTGCTGGACTAGGAACAAAAGATTACAAGCTTATGCTTGACCCCAAACAAGGTAAAATTAGAACCTGCATTTTGGCCAAACGGCATCTTAGTACATTTCTGCTTCGCAATTACAGCAACGGAGACAACACAGCAATAAGCCTGGAGCTTCAAGGCGGCTCTATTAGGATGCTATCGGCCTATATGGCTTTTGAAAAGGTAGACCCCCCAGACGCGCTAGTCAGAGGACTGGTACAGGAGTGTGAAGAGCTTAAGAAAGGTTTGGTGATAGGATGCGATGCAAATGCCCACCATACCCAGTGGGGCTGCCCTATCAACAACGACAGAGGTGAGTCTTTATTTGATTTCATTCTAAATTCGAACTTATTTCTTTGTAACAGGGGCAATACCCCTACTTTTATAACAAACGATCATAGATCTAACCCTGGCATCAGATTCACTCATAAGCACAGTCACAAACTGGGCTGTCTCCGACGAGCACTCATTTTCAGATCACAGGTTTATAGAGACAACTTTGTCCCTAGTGTCACCTGCGCCGGTCAGCTTTGCCAACCCTAGGCGAGCAAACTGGAATAAATACAAAGAAATTCTATGGAGCTTCCTCCCCAGGGAGCCACCAGAAAGCACTCTTTGCACTCAGGAGCTAGATAATATAGTAAACAAATTCACAGAAGCATGCAACGCGGCATTCACAGCTGCATGCCCCTTAGGAAAACCAAGAGGAAAGAAAAAACCTCCTTGGTGGACCCAGCAATTATCAATCCTCAGAGCCAAATGCAGAAGCCTGTTCAACAGAGCGAAAGCTACAAATGAGGACATTAGCTGGCAAAGCTACAAAAAGGAACTAGCCACATACAAAAAGGCCATCAGAAAAGAGAAGAGAACTGCGTGGCAGAACTTCTGCTCGGATATTGAAAAGACAACTGATGCCGCAAGGCTCAGAAAAATACTTTCTAAGACAGCCGTATCCTTGGGCTATCTCCAAAAGGCTGACGGATCATGGTCGGACTCTAGTGAAGAATCCCTAAACCTATTCCTAGACGCTCACTTCCCAGGGAGCCTGCAAACAGGACATCCCCCAGGAAGACACACGGGAGAAGGAATAAACTTAAATCTCCTACTATCAGACCGTAATATAAACTGGTCCATTCATAGTTTTAAACCGTACAAATCGCCGGGACCGGACAATTTAACACCGGCACATATTCAGCAAGCAGGACAGCTAGCTATAATCTGGCTGAGAAAAATTTTCCAGACCATTCTTGCAGTAGGAGAACTACCTACAGCGTGGCGGGAAACGAAAGTCGTTTTCATCCCTAAGGCAGGGAAGGCCACCCATACTACAGCGAAGGATTTTCGACCGATAAGTCTGACATCATTCCTGCTAAAAATCTTAGAAAGACTGATAGGTCTTCACATCAGAGACATCATTGACCCGACGCAGATATCAGAGGCGCAACACGCATACACCAAAGGTAAATCGACCGAATCGGCGCTACACATGGTAGTAAGCAACATCGAAAAATCACTCAGTATACAAGAATACACCTTGATCGCCTTCCTTGACATAGAAGGAGCTTTCAACAACGTGTTCCCCACGGCAATAACAGAATCCCTCACTGAACTAGGGGTTGAGCCACCGCTGGTGGGGCTGATCCACAAATTGCTGATAAGCAGACTGGTCACGGCCACACTAGGGACCTCGACCCAGACTAGACTAGTGAACAGAGGCACTCCGCAAGGAGGTGTACTATCACCCCTCTTATGGAATATCGCGGTAAATAAACTACTGCGGATTCTTGAAGGAGGAGGCTGTAAGATAGTGGCATACGCAGACGATGTCGCTATCATCTTTAATGGTAAGTATCCACAGACGTTATGCGATCTTATGACAGCAAAACTTAAAACACTATCGGAATGGACTACAAAAAACGGACTTGGGGTAAATCCCTCAAAAACGGAACTAGTCCTTTTCACAAATAGATACAAAATCCCAAAACTCAACCCACCCACTTTAAACAACTGTAATCTCTCTTTTAGCGAGCACGCAAGATACTTGGGGTTAGTATTAGATAAGCGTCTTAAATGGGGCTTAAACAACCAAGAGAGAACCAAGAAAGCGACCATTGCACTTTACTCTTGTAAAAAAGCAATCGGGCTAAGATGGGGTATGTCCCCTAAAATCGTCAATTGGATATACACAGCGGTAGTCAAGCCAATCCTACTATATGGGGTGGCTCTGTGGTGGACCGCTTTACACAAACAATGTATCTTAACTCCCCTTAACAAAGTACAGCGCCTGGCGGCTTTGTGTATTAGTGGAGCCCTTCGAACTACCCCAAACGAAGCGCTGAATGCGATCTTGAACCTCCAGAGCCTGGACTTAGCAGGCATGGAAAGGGCGAAATCGGCAGCCATTCGACTAAGGGATACGGGGCAATGGAAATCCCAACTGTGTGGTCACGCTAAGATTCTTCAGCATGACAATTTGATCCCGCCAAAAACGGATCTATGTAAAACCCGTGAATACAGTCACACGCCCTTCGAAGCTCTGATCCCAGGCAGGGAAGCATGGGATCGGGGCTTACCGGGCGCAATAGACGCAATCTGTGTATATACAGACGGCTCCAAACTCGACGGACATGTAGGAGGAGGCATATACTCCGAGCAATTAGAGATCAGGCAGTCATTCAGACTTCCTGACCACTGCAGTGTCTTCCAAGCGGAAGTGTGTGCTATAATGGAAGCACTCGTCTGTTTAAGGGGCCTAAACACCCAGAACAGACACATAAACATATATAGTGATAGCCAAGCGGCTATTAAATCAATCTACTCGACGAATACAAACTCCCGAACAATAGCAGACTGTCGCAAATCTCTTCACGAGATGGCTAGTCAGTTTACTGTCAGCCTTATATGGGTTCCGGGTCACCGGGATATCGTAGGCAACTGTATAGCAGACGAGCTAGCCAGGCAAGGCACCACCATCCCTCTCCTTCCAGGAAAGGAGAATGTTGGCATGCCTATGGCTACTTGCAAGCTAATTATTAAAAACCACTTCTGCAAATTAGCCAATACCAATTGGCAAAACACACCGCAGTGCCGAATCTCTCACCAGACATGGCCTGCAATACACAATAAGAAAACATCTGAACTACTTAATTTCAGCCGCACTGAGTGCGGCATGCTAATTCGAGTACTCACAGGCCACTGGCTCGTTGGCGCACACGCCGGCAGACTAAAAGCCCCAAAAAATGATTTCTGTAGAAGCTGCAGGGATGAGGAAGAAGAGGAAACGGTGGAACACCTACTCTGTTCATGCCCAGCCCTATGCAGGCTCAGACTGAAACACTTAGGATATCCTTTCATAAATGACCTGACCGAAATATCGCAGATTAATTTGAAGAGTCTAAGCTCTTTTATTAAATCCTCCGGATGGGGGACTTGCTGATCGACCAACCTACAGGCTGACTCTTAACGGATAGGGGACCCAAAAATAGAGATCATACGGTATCACAATGGACCCACAGAGGTCTAAGTGTGCCAGGCTATAGCCTGGCAGCCGTCCTAACCTAACCTAACCCTAACTGTAAATAGAATCACCTGTTTTCGAATGAAGAGTGGAACCAGATTGACAACGCTCGAATGTCTGGCAACACTTGCGCACAATCCAACCGCAAAAATTTGGCACGGTGGATGAAGTACCCAGACAAATTTTGCCGCTACCTGCGCTAACATGAGGACGAGTAAAGGATTTTGGTTTATCGCCCCGTTGTCCCGGCAGGCAAACTAAAGTACGGACGAGAAAACGGCCCTAAGACTCTGCGCATAGATGGCCCCGGGTTCCTGATTGCTGCCTGCTGGTTGCTGATTGAGGGCTGCTGGTAGCTGGTTGCTGGCTGCTGATTGCTGGTTCCTGTAGAAGCGGCAGTAGTATTTAGTACAAGCTGTCATTTACTCTTTCTATCCTCCTTTTAAACAACATTTTCATTCACTTGACTGTCATTTAATGTTCAAAACTACTACCAATTTATATGTTTTTTATAACGCTATTGTACTATTTACGAAGGTTGCCCTTGGTAACAGGGTGAATAAATGAGTTCAGGGCTGCCATTTGCGGTTTTCTTGCGTTTAACTATAAAAAAAAGTTGCGAAAACATTAGTGAAATATGGGAAAAAACTGATCAGTTTATCATAGAATTGCATTTTTTTGTATCCACCGGCTATAAACATACAAGAAAACAAGAAAGGAAGCTAGCTTTGGCCAGCCGAAGCTTACATACCCTTACAGATAAAAGAAATACCTTTTTAAGTTGTCAGAAATCAAAACGGCTACTTCCTGCAAAGTTACAATGAATTTTCTTATATTTGTTTGATTATTCGTATGGGAGCCTTAAGATATAGTGGTCCGCTCCGACATATGTACTACCTGCAATAGAAAGAAGACTTTTGGGAAAGTTTGATTGCGATAGCTTTAAAACTGAGAGACTAGTTCGCATAGAAACGGACAGACGGACAGACGGACATGGCTAGATGGACTCGGCTATTGGTGCTGATCAAGAATATATATACTTTATGTGGTCGGAAACGTCTCCTTCACTGCGTTACAATATCTGACTGAAATTATAATACCCTCTGCAAGGGTATAAATATAGCCTAAATATTTAAAAGCCTTCTGTGTTCTTTTTGAGACAGAAATAAGGCAAATTCGGAATATTCCAGATGTGTTTAAATATTATAAAAATTTGCATGATAAGATCATAGAATCAGTTTGATCGCATTATTATTCGATTTGGATATTGAATAACTTGCAATATTTAAAAAGTATTGTCCAAAAATATAAAAACGGTGCATTGGTGCCCCACTCAGTAGTACCTATAACAGGAGATGGAGCTTGCCTGTTTAGGGCTATTTCGTATCTTTTACATGAAAATTAAAACTTTTTTGACATTATTCGTCAGGCGATTGTTGGATATGTTGTTCGCCGATGGAATATCTTTGCACAGTACACTTGCAACTCCATGGGTAACCCATATGACAATCGTGTTGCAAACGAAAATAAAATGAGGCTTGCCAACACGTTTGGGTCATATGCAGAGGTAGAAGCTTCATGTCATTTGTATAATATTAATATTGAAGTATTTCAAGATGGGATTTGTAGGTCAAACTCAGGAACTGTAGGTAGCACTTTAAAAAGGCTGCGCTTTAGGGGTAATCCTGTTAGTGGCCATTACGATGTTTACTTACCTTCAGAAACTATGCCTGATTCATTGTCGTCGTCAGCACATACTCATGAACCAAATACCCGAAAAAGGCGAAAACGTTTTTCCAATTATACCAGAGCAAAGCAGATAAAGATGGGAAAGAAAAATTTACCTCGGTTCATGGAACAGAGAGTAATAAAAAAACTCGGACAAAAAATAAGTCATGTTCGAAATGGGTAACTGAAAATGCAGCATTTAATTACGATTACAACATAGATTATATGTCAAATTCAGAAATTAAAATAAGTGCAATGAATAACAAATTTAAATATTGTGGTGCTTTAAAATGGAAAGGTGAGGCCAAAGGCATGTGCTGTAAAGAGGGAAAAGTTCAACTTCCTCCGTTTAAGGCATTACCTCCACCGCTTAAGAATTTATTAAATGGAAGCCATCCTCATGCTCATGCTCATTTCATGGCAAATTCAAGAAAGTAAAATAATTGCTTTCAAATGACATCATTTGGTAGTGGAAAAATTGTATGCGATACTTATATGCCTACGTTTAAAGTGCAAGGACAAGTCTATCATTTAATAGGTAGTCTTTTACCAACCTCTCAAACAAATGCTCAATTTCTTCAGATATATTTCATTGGTGAGGATGATTGCGGGGTGAACTTAAGGTGCAAGCACAACTCCGGTGTTAAACAAGACTTAATAAAATCTCTACAG
>JBAMCF010001112.1:0-26915 GCA_037075285.1 Drosophila lutescens
AAGAAGCTTTTGCAGTGCGATGCAAAGATTTCCTCTCTGATTATCATCCAATAAAAGCTGGAGTACCCCAAGGAAGTGTGCTTCGGCCGACATTGTATATTATTTATACAGCCGACCTCCCGACATCCACTTTTACAAAAACCTCAACTTTTGCTGATGATACTGCCATCCTAAGTCGGTCTAAATGTCCTCTTAGAGCAACGCAACACCTAGTAGATCACCTCGTCCTTCTAGAACAATGGCTAGCAGACTGGCGTATAAACGTTAACGAACAAAAATGTAAACATGTTACTTTTACCCTAAACAGGCAAACCTGCCCTCCACTATCCCTGAACAACATTATTATGCCACAAACAACTGAAGGCGTCCACCTGGATAGACGACTCACTTGGCGTAAACATATCGAAGCTAAGAAAAATCATTTAAAATTTAAAGCCAGCAATCTACATTGGCTAATTAACGCCCGCTCGCCACTAAAATTAGAGTACAAAATACTGTTGTATAATGCAGTCCTAAAACCAATTTGGACATATGGCTCCGAGCTATGGGGAAACGCATGTGCCAGCAACTTAGAAATAATCCAAGAGCTGAATCAAAGATATTGAGAACTATAACAGGAGCACCGTGGTATATACGGAATGAAAATATTCATAAAGATCTAAACGTAGGCTTAGTTAAAGACGAACTCGACAAAGCGAAAGCAAAGTATAATCTTAAGCTCCAGGCCCATCCTAATGACCTTGCGCGGTCTCTAATCTGGACCACAAGCTATACACGACTCCGGCGAAGAGACCTCCCACCCAGCAACAATAGTTAGGGCCGTTATTCTAAATAATTAATTTCTAATTTATTAAAATATATAAAATAGATTAAGATTTGCAAACTTGTCGTTAGTCTCTAAGAGAAAAGATTCGATAAATAAAATACCGTTTAATAAAAAAAAAAATTAGTATAAAAGCATGTACCAACTTTACAATAAATTAGTTATCAACCCATCTCCATAACTCCGCAGTCTTACTTTCTGACCTCCGGGAAGAGGCCGCGTAACTCCAAAGCGTCTCCGTGCCGACAGTGCGAATTATCACTGTTCCTCGGTAGACCCGTCTGTGTGCTTACATTCGCGTAGGCACAAACAATATCATTCAAGCTTTTTCCGCTTGTGCTTGTTGCGGATGCGTCAAAAACCACCCTCAGCTTTGTTGTTGAGCTGTCGGGTTTTAGGACACAATG
Organism: Drosophila lutescens; assembly: GCA_037075285.1. Taxonomy (NCBI): domain Eukaryota; kingdom Metazoa; phylum Arthropoda; class Insecta; order Diptera; family Drosophilidae; genus Drosophila; species Drosophila lutescens. The sequence continues at coordinate 1,231 of JBAMCF010001112.1, forward strand.
GCGAGGTATGAAATAATGATTAGCCACCGCTCGTCTATTTCTGTCATGTGGTTCAACCTTTCATAGTCATCCATAAATTGTACATATCTTTGCCGTATTGAGGCATCTTTTTGCAATCTTTTTTTTTAACTGAGCAATCTCCGTTGAGCCATTTGTACCGTTGATCCTAGACTAGTTGGTTCTTCCACAAAGGTAAGTCGTACTGAAAACCGATCGTCAGGACCCATCCTTACGTTAGCCACGAAATGCTCATCGCAGAGTCGTTCTTGTGCTGTCATTGGTGAGGTAGTGTGTCCATTTTCCAAAATTTTTCCAATTCCGACGTTAGAGTTTCCTTTTGGTCTATGGTAACGTTTACGGCTGCTGTAGTGCTGGCCTGTTGGATGGTCGGTCCTAGAACAATCGGCACAATGCGACACTGCTCGTGGAAGTTGTTTGGTCCCGTGAGTTGTACCTTTGCTGTCCCTAACAGCACAAATCTGGTCGTAGTCTCTTGACATGAATTTACTGCAACCTTGACTGAGGGAGGTCTTGAGTTGGTTGCAGTGTCTGAGGGAATTATCGTGGCCACTACGGTTGTCTGAGGTCCGGATGCAACGCCGTGGTTGATATTGTGTAGCATTGAATGATGACGTTGTCCGCAGTGTCGACATGTTCTGAATGACGGACAGCCGCCAAATTTGTGATTTGTTGATAGGCAATTTGAACATCCTTGGAGTCGGTAGATCAGGTTTCGACGCTCGTCAGGAGTCATGTTTTTGAACAAGTTGCAGTTAGTGATCGCATGCTGCGTCTGATTGCAGAGCTTGCAGATGACGGAGCCTGGGCTGGTTCCGACTGTAGGTTTAGTTTTTGCTCCAGGTTGTTCGCTTAACGTTTCCAGCATGCAAGACCGTCGTTCCAAGAAGTTTAGAACGCTTGGTAATGTGGGCACTTCCGTGGGTGCGTCGGCCGCATCTTCTAGTTCTGCCAAGGTGTTGTGATCCAGCTTCCTTCGGAAGAGGAACCCAAGAATTGTATCCCACTGTGTGTTAATTTCTAGGCTTTTGAGGGTGCTTTTTTTTAAACTGTGTCATGCAGAGCTCTGATTTGAGCAGCCGACCCATTAATGGACTCGGGCTTCTCCTTTTAATGCGCCCTGTAGTAAATGGAGCTTTTGTGTCGACGGGTTTCTTGTGGACCAATTCCATAAAGAGGTCGTGGAATTGAGGCCATTGCAAATATTCACCGGAAAATTCTGGTAATGTGACTGGTGGCTGTGACAAAGTCAGCCTCAGCCTTCGGTTTCGCGTAGTAGGGTAATTTCGTATTCAGCGTACAAATCGCGAAATTGGGTTATTTGTGCGACGGCGACCTGTGTTGTTCAAAGGAATCAGCTTGGGGATTCCTTGTGAGTGTGATCCTTGTTAGTAAAGGATCACGTCGGGGTCACCAATGTTTGATCACACCTTTGCTAATGGGGATCAAGTTATGTTGTATTTGTAGTTGTGCTTGTACTTGAACTTGTGGTTCACTTATCGGTTTGACGCGAGTGAGTTCCCGTGTGGGGCGAGTAAAAGACGCGGAGTTAGGAGGTGAGTAGATAACTGATTTATTGGATTATTGATGCGTGCTTATATACTACTTAGATAATGCGGAAGCTTCTTCTAAAGACCAGTGGAGTGGGTTGTGTTGAGATGTTTTTTCCGCGTGTTTCGCTGTGCCAATTAGTGAGTGTAGGTCGTGCACTTTGGTGGCCGTACTTTGCTGTTCCTGCAGAATGCGCTGCTGTGCTGAACTTCGCTGTGCCTGCAGAATGCACTGCTGTGTAGTGGCTGAACACCGCTGTGCCTGCAGAATGCGCTGCTGTGTAGGGTAGTAGGTCGTGTGTGGGTGAGACGCTAGGTGAGTCGGTGGGTCATTGTTGGTTCTCTTGGTGCTGCTGTTTGAACTGCAACCGCTTGGTTGCAACTTGCTTGATGTGTGCTGCAACCTTGTTGGACTGGGTAATGCTGGTTACGAACAGAGTACATATTTTTCAAAAAAAAATTTTTTCATTGGATAGTTTTAACGTTGCGGATAATATATAAAACACCACTTTGTTCATATGGCTGCCTCGGCTAGCTTTACAGTAGTCCATTCGGTCGACCCAAAATCGACCAAAAATCGTGTTTTCTGATGAGACACATTTCCACCTCAGTGGTTATGTTAATAAGCAAAACTGTCGCATTTGGGTGCCACACAGCTAACGTCACAATCGATTTTTTGCGCGGTACGTTCGAAAATCGCATAATCAGCCGAAACGGCGATGTCAACTGGCCGCCTCGCAGCTGCGATTTGACCCCGTTGGACTATTTTTTGTGGGGTGCCGTCAAGGATAAGTGTTACGCCAACCACCGAGAGACGATTGATGGGCTACTGTAAATGGGCTACTGTAAAGCTAGCCGAAGCAGCTATACATTAACCGCAATGTTGAGGCTATCCAATAAACAATTTTTTTGAAAAATACAACCAATCTAAAGAGCTTGTAACTTCATAAAAACATATTTCTATACGACTTTTCAATGATATTTGATTTTAGTTTAATATATCCTACACTAAGCTAAGCAATGTAAGTACCCTTGGATAATTTTTCAGGAGAATCACTTTATTATGGACAAAAATTAGCATTTAGTATTTTTAAAGTTGCTTTTTAAACCGTTTTTTTACGTTAAGGTTAAAGCCTAGTACTCAGATCGGCTAAGAATTTCACTAGTCGAAAAATATTGTTATTTATACAAACACAGCCAAAGATAAAATTTGTATTCTATGCTCCGCGTTCATCGGAATTCACCCGCTTAATCTGATATTTTTTTCATATTTCCTTACTATTTCCTAAGCTTATCTGAGTACCGCGGTGAATAAAGGCACCGGGTAAAGGCGTTAGCTACCTATTTGCCTCTCGCTAACCTCTATGATTACCTAGCAGTTTTCGTCAATGTGAGTTAGCACTCACAAACTACCTAACAAAACGATGGAAAAAACTGTCGTGTTACATGTTGCGTGTGACATTCACTTCAATGCAAATAACAAAAAACCTACTCAATATTTTTAACCAAACCAAATACATTTTTAAGAAGAAAGAATAAGAATAAAATTAGTAAAAAAAAGTCACTTCTATCAGTGTCGCGTGCGAAAGGCTTGTTTTATTTTATATATCTTAAAAACGAATAATGACCCAAAGTCAACACAAAGAATAGAAGTCCTGGAAGATGTTTTTTTTCACCTGCAAAGCGTTAAAATGCCGCGTGCGACAGCAGAGAATTTCCCATGAGTAATTTTGTTTCTATTTACTGAATGATTAGTATTTCGGCAAAGTTAAAGGGTGTTTTTTAGAGGTGGAGAAACATCGATGTATGAAAATCATCATTAAACATCGACGTATCACATTGATGTCTTCCCCTCTAGTGTTTTTAAAGTTGTAAATTAAAGCATATATCAGCTAAATTAGTTGAATACAGCTCGATATATAAATAAAAGCACAACCTTCGTGCCACGAAGTAACAAAAAATTTTTTTTTATATTAAAAAAAAATTATTTATAGAAACAATTTTTGTCACAATTTAGGTGATCTACCAACAAAATATCATTAGCCTTCCTGGTGTATTTTGGCTGTAAGCTAGTGTAATCAGACGATTTTGGAATTTATTTATTATTTAATTACATATATCATGGCAATTGTCGTAAGCAAAATATACATTGATAAATATTAAGCTCTTTAAGAAATAATTTTAGCTCTTCAACTCGTACTTATTACTTGGCAGATAAATAAATATTTGAATAGCCAGCATTTTTGTACACGTCAAATACCTTATTATTATATAACGAAATTGGGTATATAGTTTTCAGATTTGGTTACGAAATAGCATTAGAAATATGTAACAAATATGGTATTAAAATTTGGTTTTAAATAGTAAAACATACTTTCAAAATTAAAATTAAATTTGACAAATAAATTTTTTTATTCTGCAGAAATATGATCTGGAAGTTCACCATTTTCAAATTTTTCCCACATTCTTAAAAACAATTTCTCCAGTCCTCTGGCATACTGTGAGCAATCAAATAGAGGACTTTCTACACGTGCTTTCCATACTTTTGCTCGCATGGCTTTCAAATATTCTTTTTTTGTACCCAGGCGTATAGCAATATTTTGGTATTCTTCCCTTGAACGCGCTATTAGTTCTGGACATCCAAGAGTAGCGAGCTGAGAAGCAGCGACTCTGTAACAAAAATAAAAATATCAAATTAGTATTTGAAGTTTTAACTGTAAATTTTACTTATATATATATTATTACTTATATACGCAAAGTAAATTGGTATATTGTATTCGGAAAACCATGTAACAGGTTTAATGAAGCGTTTCCGACCCCGTAAAGTACATATTAGGTTGTCAAAAAAGTCTTGCGGTATTTTCGCTAGTTGGCGCTAAAAGCGCGTAGTTCTTGTTTTATTCGTCGCATCTGGTCATAATACCATAATACCTTTTTGGAAAGCTCTCTTCACGCGCTAACACGTGTCAAATTGATTGTCTTTTCTTTTAAGTCGTTCGTGAGTTATAGCGTCGCAATCATGGAGCAAAATAAAGAGAAAATACGGACAAATTGTATAGTACTACTACGATAAAGGCAAAAATGCATCTCAAGCCGCCAATAAAATTTGTGCAGTTTATGGACACGATACAGTTTCCACTTCCACCGCACAACGATGGTTTCAACGTTTTCGTTTTGGTGCAGAGGTGGTCAAAGAAGGAAGGCCTGTCGTAGAAAATTGCGATAAAACCGGCATAGTAGTAGCCGTAGCATCGTTCAAGAGCTTGGCTTAAGTCATCAAGCCGTTATAAACCATATAAAGAAGCTTTGAGTCTCTTAACAGCTCGTTGTAAAAAAAGAAAAAAAAATATAATAAAAATGCCGCAGGACTTTTTTGACAACCCAATATATTCTTGATCAGGATCACTAGCCGAGTCGATCTAGAGTCCATTTAGCCATGTCCGATTTTACGCGAACTAGTCTCTCAATTTTATAAATGTCATCATAGGCTCACAAAGGAATAATCGAAAAGTAATAAAAACCAATTATTGCTTCGTTTGTTTTGAAACAGTTACTTTGGTTTTGATCTTAAATCATTGCTTAAAAAAAAAAGTCAGTTTTGTATCGTTTTTATGACCAATTACACCAGTTTACAGCCAAAACCAAGCGATTGAGTTCAATTTATGTTAATGCTGGACCCCTGGATCACGAATTTGCATCTTTGTCGAGCAACTGCGCTGGTATTTCTTAGCGAATCATATGGATCTGTTCATTTTAAAATAGCAGGTAAATGAAGCGTTTCCGACCCTGTATATTCTTGATCAGGATCATTCGCCGAGTCGATCTAGCCATGTCCGTCTGTTGTACTGTCTATCTGTATAAACGCTGAGATCTCGGATACTACAAAAGCTAAAAAGTTGGGACTAACCACATATATAGTTGGGCTTCCTAAGCAGCGCAAGTTTGTTTCAGCCGAGCGCCACGCACAATCGCCTAAAACGATTTTTGTCGTATGTCTGGCGCCCACATCTTTCAAGATTTCGAAATATACATTTTTTGTCCCTATTAATACCTAATTGAAATGCAGAAAAATTGTTCAAATCGGACCATTCATTAAAAAGTTATAAGCAAATATTGAAATTCGAGCAGTACAAGCTGTCTCTCTACTGTATGCGTGTATTCATGTCTCTCGCACTTCTTTTGACTAAGGGGTATCTAATAGTCGAAGTACTCGACTAAAGCGTTCTTTCTTGTTTAAATTATGTACTTTAAGACACCGAAAACAAAATTTGAAAACAAATTTTCCTTAAAAAATATCAGAAATCTAGCTACTTTGTATATATGGGCGGTTCTTTTACAAACCGAACGGATTTGGCCAAAAATATTTTTTCACATTTTTGATTTAGCTGAAGAGGTTTTAGAGGAAATAATGCAAAAGACACGGAGTCAATCGGATTACTACAATCGGAGATACAGATTTTCAATGAGAGGGTTTTTTTTTTAAATTGACGTTTTTTGGCAAATTAAAAAAAATTCTAACAAAAAAAAATTTTTTTCGGCCAAATCCGGATACACTTGTTTACTTATTTTCCGAACAGTACACGTAAAAAAAGTTTTAGGCAAATCAAAAATGTGAGTTAAGAAAAGGATTTCGGTTTGTAAAAGAACCTAAAAACGACCTTAAATATTGTGTATATACCCCCCTCAACAAATTACAACATCTGGGAATTGAACAGAGGACCTCGACATCCGTATGCCCATAACAACGGCCGCGATCGACCTACTGGTAAATAAATAATATGATAAATAATACTCCTAGGTGGAAACACCTAGTTACTGGACTGGTATTAAAGTCCTAAGCCGACTATAGAATCTCCCACCGGGAAAATTCCTCTGGAAAATAACATATTTTCATCAGGTTTCTCCATATAAGCGGAAGGGACTAAACCTCATTCACCCCTTACATTTCTTCCATCTCTGGTTTCAAAATACACGGGGGTGACACAAAAAGTAAAGGGGAAATGAGGTTTCTATCTGGATCTCTGGCAGATGAATGCAGGACAAAATCCACTGGTTTTTCGACTTCCCGCATTATAGATTTTCCACACGTGCTCAGTTGTGGTTTTCCTCTATTTGCAATATCTGCTTTTCCACACCCTCCCAGTTTTGGTTTTCCAATACTTTGTAGTATCTGATTTCCCACAATAAAAAATAACTTTTTTTCATGTAATTTTTGTATGTGTATTTATTAATAATATTTACAATCGAAGCATTGGAATTAAAAATTGTTAATGCCTGAAGCACTCCCGGTTTTTGCTTGGCCGAATGCAGCTCTTAGGTATCCATGTCTTGTAAGCCTGTCTTCTGAAAATATCAAAAATAATTAAAATATGAATTTAAGACCAGAAATAATAATAAGAGTAATTACCATTATTACATCTCCATACAAAATTAAGGGATCTCTCCAGAAATTATGCCTAGTTTGCCATGGCCGTTCATTTACCCTCTGATCAGATGTTTAATGTCGGGGATGGGAATTATGAAAAGAAAAAATCAAACACGGGAAATGCAAGCGCAACAGTTCTGGTCCCAAGAAGTCTCAATCGGCCTGGCTGAAATAAATGTAATATTTTGATTAAGTTAAACAACTAAGTTAGTACTGAAGTACTATTCATACAACCATTTAATGAACACCGCACACCATTTACCACTGGTGAAGATTAAAAACATTTCAAGTGACACTGAAATGCAGAGTTTGTGTTTAAGATAGCATCTGGAGGCTTATAGTTATTAATGGCGAATATATCTGTGGTACTAACCTCTGTAACGCTGAAATAAAGAGTATTAAGCAACAACATTTATGTTATCACTTACCTTTTTCTTGTTTTTTAGAATTAACCGAAGGATTTTTCACTTTTTTCACTTTTTTGGACGAAATGTAAAATGATGTGACCCTGCATCATATACTTGATAATGCCAAAATGCAAAATGCAGATAAATTTGGTGTTAATTTCGTTGTAAGTTAGGGTCACACCTGCCACGATCTGACGATCAAATTATTTTATTTCACAGAAAATGTTTAAAAATATAAAAAACAATAATATTTTTCTTTGTAATTTTATGGCAATCCTTGATAAATGTGATCAAATTTTTTAATCGTCTTACCACATTACCCACATTCATTCTTATTATTATTTGTAAAAATTGTGAGTAAAATAAAATAAAATCATCAATAAATATTATGATTATAGACATTATGATTATAGTATTTAGTTTAATTTATTTGATTAAAAATTATTAATATTTTTTCTATGAATTTTAAAATTACTAAAAATTAAAGATAAATGTGAGAACAAGATTTTTTTTTTTGTGTAAATCATAGGATTTTTTAATATTATAAGTTGGTGATTTTTTGTTAAAAAATATTATAATCGTAGTGCCATAGAAATCACACAGCGCATAAGTGGCCTGATATTGATGCTATTCAGAAACCCACCCCATTTGACGCTCAGAAATTATCTATCCCCACACCGCCGCCTGCAAAAAGGAACAGGATTTCAAAAACACAAAAACCAACTTCTCACTTTCCTGCTGGGCTATTCTGTTGTTATACAGACGGGATCGGTCACCCGCCCACGGAGTCCAATGTCTCCAGGACCAAGAATATTAAGTGTCGGACAGCGCGGCCAATATTATAACTAGTGAACAACACTTCGATGGGTGGCTAAAAATTGCCACCAAAAGTGGGCTCAATCGAAGGACTTTCTTTATAAAGTTATACAACATTTTCGAAAATTAGTATTTTTTGGTCAAGAAATGGCTTCTTTACCATTGAAACGAGAGTGAATCACATCCATAGTGGCTTGACACTAATCCTTTTGGGAATGGTTTGGCCTTTCTTCAAAGAAGGGACCGCATGGACGAGATATTTTGAAAGAAATTCTTAAAATAAGCCAGTGGGCCAAATTGTGGTGAAGCGACTCCTGTAATATGCCCAGAACCATGAAATTTGGCTTGGAAGTCCTGTCTAGGTCTACACAAGGACGTAAAATAAACAAAAATTTTTAAGTTCAAGGCCATCATAAAAAAACGTATTTGGGTCATTCCATGTGAAACGTGACAGGCAAATTGGGGTCAAATCTCAGAAAACACCCAAACTTTTTTTTTTATAGAGGATTGAAATATAAGGACCGGTTTTTTTTTTGTATCTCTTACCGTTTATTTTTAAAAAATCCTTTTTCAGTCACCGACTACCAGTCATTTAGTGCGGACGTCTTTTTATACCCTTGCAGAGGGTATTATGATTTCAGTCAGAAGTTTGCAACGCAGTGAAGGAGACGTTTCCGACCCCATAAAGTATATATATTCTTGATCAGCATCACTAGACGAGTCGATCTAGCCATGTCCGTCTGTCCGTCCGTCTGTCCGTCTGTCTGTCTGTCCGTCTGTCCGTCTGTCTGTTTCTACGCAAACTAGTCTCTCAGTTTTTAAGCTATCGGGATGAAACTTTCCCAAAAGTCTTCTTACTATTGCAGGTAGTATATAAGTCGGAACCGACTGGATCGGACAACTATATTCTATAGCTCCCATAGGAAGGATCGGAAAAAAAACGTTAAAAAAATTCTAACTTCGGTGTTTTTTGAAGTATTACCTTCTTATCTTGGGAATATTATTTTTTATATATTTCTGAATTTCGAATTAAATATTTAATAAATCGGATCACTATATCATATAGCTGCCATAGGAACGGTCGAACAATTAAATGGAAATTAATAGGAAAAAAATTATATCTTTGTTGATTTTTATTACATTCTCTTCTACTCTGTGATATGACTATTTTTAAATATTTCCGAATTTCGATTTTAATTTTAAAAAGATCGAACTACTATATCATTTACCTGCCATAGAAACGATCAAAAATTTATGTGAAATAATAGGAAATTTAACATTTTTGCGATTTGTAAATTAATAGAATGATCTGCAAGGGTATATAAGCTTCGGCTTGCCGAAGCTAGCTTCCCTTCTTGTTTTCTTTCTCATCGTTGATATTCGGAACCTGTGCTTAGTATACCTCCCCTCTCCGAGTGCCCGAACGTCTGCCGAAAACAGACGAAAAAGTGGCCGTCAAATTCCTCCGTACCACCCACTTACCCGGCTTATGCGTCGTCGAATTCAATTACCATGAGTCCCTCAACTTTGAACAACATCCCAGAAGAATAAATTGTGAAACAACTACGATCCCAAAACGTGCATTCGGTATTCAAGTTTACTAAAACAATCGACAACGCCACCAAACCCTCGGAAGTGATTCTGGTCACTTTTGATCTCTACAATCTTCCCAGCAAACTGGACATCACTTGGTACACTTGTACATCAAAGTAAGGGAATACATACCCAACCCAATGCGGTGCAAAAACTGCCAGAAGATCGGGCATACAGCTAAACACTGCGATGGTCATACCATGTGCTCCACCTGCGATCTCTCCCCTCACCCATCCGCACCTTGCTTACGCACTGAATGCGCGAACTGCTCAGGCCACCACCCGACCGCCTCACCCGCTTTCAGAGCGTATCAACAGCAAAGAGATCTAAAAATCAAAACAACAAAAAAATGCAGCATGCGAGAAGCGAGAATTATTCAAAAACAACAACAACAATAAACATCATCGACAATCAATCATTCGGCTTCCTTCGTGAAGAGTGCTTCTTCTAATCCGACTTCGGAAACGGCTTCGAAACCGGAGCACAACTCTCTGCAAGCAGAAAAAAACAACACACTATCAACCAGCAAGCAAAGCGCACGCAATGTAACACAAAAAAAACAAATGTAACCCCCTCCCCCACCTCTCCTCCAACGCCCTCACCGGCCTCCCCCCACTACCCCAAATCACCAACGTCACCACAAACGCAAGATAAGAATCCCACGATCAAAAACCGACTAAAAAAGCCTCGCGCTCTCATTAGTGAAGCGCAACGGTTTCTTAAGAGTTTAGATTCAGACCAGAGTAATCCTACTAAAGAAAATATGTCCACAGACTCCGAACTTAGAAGAGACAAAAGAGAACGCTATAGTCGAATTGGTGTCCCGACTATCTAATACCCGTCACTCAGCTAAAGGGAGTGCGAGGGAGATGGATATATAACATTTTTTGATTGCGAATAACTTTTTAATGAATGGTCCGATTTGAAAAACGACTTCTACATTTCGATAGGTATAAATATACAAAACAAAATTGCATTTATACTTTTTGGAAATCTTTAATGGTGTGGGCGCCAGACACATTTTAAAATCGTTAGTGGGCGATTGGTGCGATTGCACCTTTTTGAAATAAACTTGCGCTGCGTAGAAAGCCCAATAATCTCAACCTTCTAGCTTTTGTAGTTTCCGAGATCTCAGCGTTCATACGGACAGACAGACGGACAGACGGACAGATAGACATGGCTAAATCGACTCGGCTAGGGATCCTGATCAAGAAACGCTTCCTTCTCCCTGTTACACACTTTTGCACGAATACAATATACCCTTTTACTCTACGAGTAACGGGTATAAAAAACCATTCAGACTCAGAATCTTCAATGGAACAAGACCTCTAAAAGCGCCCTCCTGTACGCTTCCCCTTTTTCTTATTTAAATGAATGCCTATAGAAATCACCCAATGGAATATAAATGGAATTATAAACAATTACAACCAACTATCTCTACTCATTAAAGACAATTCGCCAGATATCATATGCCTACAGGAAACCCATCTGCTCAACGACACAAATATTTGCCCGAAGGCCTTTTTAGCTTATTTTTGTAAACTCCCCCAAAACACGTCAGCTAAACAAGGTATTGGAGTGCTCATTAAACGACACATTCCATACCCTCAATCGGATTACATCAAACATATTGGGTTATCAAAAAAGTACTGCGGTATTTTTATTATATTATTTTTTTCTTTTTTTACATCGAGCTTTTAAGTGACTCAAAGCTTCTTCAAATAGTTTATAACGGCTTGATGACTTAAGCCAAGCTCTTGAACGATGCTGCGGCTACTACTATGCCGGTTTTATCGCAATTTTCTACGACAGGCCTTCCTCCTTTGACCACCTCTGCACCAGAACGAAAACGTTGAAACCATCGTTGTGCGGTGGAAATGGAAACTGTATCGTGTCCATAAACTGCACAAATTTTATTGGCGGCTTGAGATGCATTTTTGCCTTTATCGTAGTAGTACTGTAAAATATGCCGTATTTTCTCTTTATTTTGCTCCATGATTGCGACGCTATAACTCACGAACGACTTAAAAGAAAAGACAATCAATCAAACACGTGTTAGCGCGTGAAATGAGCTTTCCAAAAAGGTATATTATGACCAGATGCGACGAATAAAACAAGAACTACGCGCTTTCAGCGCCAACTAGCGAAAATACCGCAAGACTTTTTTGACAACCTAATATTATGCTCAGCTCACCAGCTTGATCTGGACCGGCCAATTACCATAATTATTATGTACATCCCACCTTGCCAGAGTTTCAGGATTACCGACATCACTGACTCTTTAAACCATATTTCCGGCCGCTTCATCTAAAATCTAACTCCCGGGGTAGAGCCCTGAAGCGTACAATTGCTGACCTAAATTTAATCACACCTAATGTCGGCTCCGCTACTCACCTCTCGACCCACAATACTCTCACACACGTAGATATCTCCCTGATATTCCCATAACTTGCGCACATATGTGACTGGTCTATCGCTTCTAATCTGTATGGCAGCGATCACTTCCCAATCACAACCAATGTGTCAATCCGATTCAGTACTGATAAATCCCCTCCACTACCAAAATCCAAACCCGACTTAGCCAAGATAGCTTTAAAACAAAATGCTCTAGTATCTCATAGACTTGGAAAGCTGGCTGCCTTAACAGCCAAATTGCCCAAATCAAAAAATGTATAAGGGCGGCGGCAAACTGCAGAATCCCACATACAACAAGAGAGAACTCTATAGTCGGGTGCCCCGACTATCAGATACCCGTTACTCAGCTAAAGGGAGTGCGAGGGAGATGGAGATATAAAACTTTTAAAGCGCATAACTTTTTAACGAATGGTCCGATTTAAAAAATTTCGATAGGTATTAATAGACATGGCTATATCGACTCGGCTAGTGACCCTGATCATATATATATTTATATACTTTATAGAGTCGGAAACCCTTCCTTCTTCCTGTTACATACTTTTGCACGAATACAATATACCCTTTTATTCAACGAGTAACGGGTATTAAAAGCATTCCACACAAAGCCAAAGTCCCCTGGTGGAACAACTCTCTCCGGGAGCTTAAGGATGAAAAATCAGATATATTTCACAAGCCTTCAGAAAGGCTGTACTAGGTGCCAAACGCACCTGCTTCCAAAACTTCACGTCCCGAATCTCACCTCTCACTACATCCAAACAGATATGGTCCGACGTCAAGCGCCTAGCTGGGCTACCCCCATCCCCATAAAATGTGTAAAAACGGAAACTGGTCTTCTTACCTGTCCGAAGAAAATTGCAGAGGAATTGGGAGATAGTTGGTCAGAGTACTCGGCCGACCACAACTTCTCCCAGCAATACTTTTAGTCAAAGCAAACCTATTTAAACCACACATACCAACCCAATGCCATATCTATCTCCGGGAGGCAGCTCGACTTAAATTGTACACAACTGGAAATTGCAATCCAAACGGCAAAGGGAAAAAGTCCCGGTTTTGACAGAATATACCACAATGCTTCAAACAGGATCCTACATAACTGGAAGACTGCCACGGTAATCCCTATACCTAAACCTAATAAAAATAACCAAGAAATTAATAGCTTCCGTCCTATTTAACTTCTCTCTTGTCTAGGGAAAACAGTCGAGAAAACGATCGCACGCAGAGTCATGTGGTTTACCACCCAAAAAAAACCGTATCTCGCATTACCAGGTTGCTTTCAAAAAGATCCAAAGTACTCCGCTGAGATTTCAACACTTTCAATCATGTATCCATTCTGGCTACGGATTTTGAAAAGGCTTTCTATCGCGTGGGGTTACATTCAGTGTTATGCCAACTTGAACTCTGGGGCGTTGGTCCAAGGCTTTATAACATTATCAAAGCCTTTATGATCAACAGAACTCTCAAGGTCCGAGTAAATAACTCAACTTCTAATCTACACAAACTCCACAATGGCATTCCTCAGGGTTCCCCTCTGTCGGTGGAACATTGCTTTTGAGACACAAAGACATTTCCATTTCTCTATATGCTGATGACGCATTTATTTTCACCAAAAAGTATGATCTCAATTCCGGTAAAGATAACTTCTCAAGCTTTCTGGACGAGCTGGAACAGTGGGGCGCTTCATCTGGGGCATCTCTTTACATTGAAAAATGTCAGGACTTACATATTTACCGAAAACAGAATTGCAACTTTCCTGAAATTGTATTTAACAACAAAACCATTCGACAAACCGATCATTTAAAAATCTTAGGAATTATCTTCGACCCTAGGCTTACATTTAAAGAGCACTGCCTTAGACTACAAAAGCAGTTAGAATATCGTCTAAATATCATTAAATTTCTAAGCTTTAAGTACTCACAAATACATATTAATGCTTTAATTAACATGCATTAATACTCTCTAAAATAGATTACGGGCTCCCGATATTCGGCTGGACTGCAGCCTCAAATATCAAGAAAATTCAACCACCATACCACCCAGCTTCACGCAGATCCATCTACTTTTTTCCGACCTCTCCGACCAAGTGCATTCTAGCGGAGTCCGGACTACCCAGCATCATCAATAGAATAAAGGAAACTCCAACCCGACTCATACCTAAATTATTCACCACTCCAAATCGGTTGCTAGCTGACGACTTCAAAAACACATTCAAAGAAAGAAGGAGATACAAATGTCCTTTTACTCTCCGGATATGCGCCAACTTTTTCAAATAATTGGACCCCCACCGAACCGATTTAGATCGACCGGGCCATCTCCACCCTGGTCTCGGAACCAACCTAACATCAACACTAAACTACGAATCTCAACAAAGAATCATACTCCTGGTTCAGTACATCGCACCCGATTTCAAAACGAAATAAAACTCCTCGGTGAAAAATATTGGCCTTTTACTGACGGATCCAAGACTTCGGAATCAACCACATTCGCAGTTATCGACGCTAACAACACCATCATAGCGGGAGGGGCACTCCACCTCTACAATGGCAGAAGCTGGCAATAAATAATCCCGAGTATCGCGATCCCACCATAAGAGAGGTACAAAGTCTAACAAAAGAAAATCCAAAAAAATAACACTCTTTTGGGTCCCTAGCCATAGGAAATCAAGGGAAACGAAGACGCGGATCAGGCAGCCCACTGCATTGGCCTCTCACCAACATTCCTTTTCACCCCAACAAACAACAAGGACATACATCAGATAATAGATCGCCACTTGGAAAACCAAAAGATGGAGGAATGGACCACATTCTTCCATAGATACAGGAAATTTAACCCGACATGTACAAAAATACCTCTCCCAGCGGCAATCGGCAGCCAGCAGTGCAGTACCTTTATCCGGTTCCGAATATGACACATTAAACACACCCACGAACACCTATTAAAAGGCAACATCAATCCGATCTGCAGTTTTCGCGGAGGACTGGGCAGAATTAGGGCCAACATGTTCGGCATACAGCCTTCTTCCCAAATCCTCGACTGCCCATCAGTAGAAAATATTACAAAAATGTACTAGTTTATGAAAAAATCAAAGCTAGCTACGAGTATATAATAACAAACTAAATCTTAAAAACAGATGTACAGATATAAACACAGGCAGAGTCGAATAAACAAGAGAGAACGCTATAGTCGAGTACTTCGACTATTATATACCCGTTACTCAGCTAAAAGGAGTGCGAGTGAGATGGCTATATGCACTCGTTAAAGCTACTAGCGCCATCTAGGGGCTGATCCATTTTTTGCTCATAACTTTTTAATGGATTGTCCGATTTTAAAAATTTCTTCTACATTTCGATAGGTTTTAAGGGGGGACATCTAAGTAAAATTTTGAAAAAATCGATTTTTTTTTCGCTTAAAAAGTTTATTAGGGTCTTAAAAATAACATAAGATAGAGTCCGGCAAAAGTGTCTAAGTATCGAAATTTTCCATTCTGCGGCGATGCCTTACAGGTATATCCCGGGCACCTTAAAACTTTAAACGCGTTTTTCTCGAAACCACTTTTTTTGAGACTGCCGAACACATAACTCGAACCAACCTTAACCGATCGATCTGAAATTTTGACAGAATATTCAAAATACCTTTATCTATCGATATTGCTTACTTTTTATACCCTTGCAGAGGGTAGTATAATTTCAGTCAGATATTGTAACGCAGTGAAGGAGACGTTTCCGACCACAAAAAGAATATATATTCTTGATCAGCACCAATAGCCGAGTCCATCTAGCCATGTCCGTCTGTCCGTCTGTCCGTTTCTATGCGAACTAGTCTCTCAGTTTTAAAGCTATTGCAATGAAACTTTCCCAAAAGTCTTCTTTCTATTGCAGGTAGTACATATGTCGGAGCGAGCCGGATCGGACCACCATATCTTAAGGCTCCCATACGAATAATCAAACAAATATAAGAAAATTCATTGTAACTTTGCAGGAAGTAGGCGTTTTGATTTCTGACAACTTAAAAAGGTATTTCTTTTATCTTCACAATTTTGTGAAGTTTTTTATTCGTGAAAATGTTAATTTTTTTTCAATTACTCACCATTTTGCAAAAAATCAAAATATCGAAAAAATTCTACGTGTGTTGATAGCTGTTGATGTAAAGAAACTAACCAAACTTGATTTTTTTTCTAGATCAAAAATTAAGGACGTTAGTCATTGTTCACGCCAAAAGGGCGTTTAATTTCGGCAGGCAGTGTCGAGCGGCAGTTTTCTCCAGATCTCCACATCTCGCTCGCTCGCACTGCCCTTCGCTCTCCCTCTCCAACTCTCCCCCAAGTCTCCGCTCCACTCTGGAGCCACTAAGCTTAGATTATTGTAGTTAGTTCCTATTTACATGTGTACAAATAAACAGCCGCACGTCGCGCAAAACCCCGAAAGTTCTCCCGTGTTTTCGATCATAATTTCTCCGCGGATCGCAACCGCTTTTCCTGGGACTCAGCATCTACTTCAATCAAGCCACCCCCTCCCCAACATTTGGTCCTTCGAGCCGGATTTCAAATTTTGGATTTTTTCCTCTCCTGGAATTTTCCTGGATTTTCTCCAGCGCCTACGGTGGCTTGAACCGCTTCAGCTAAGTTCCATTTCCAATTCCTATTATTTGCCGGTCATACAGCCAGTTGTTCGAACCCCATTTCGTTCAACTTGTTGTATGATTTCTTGTCTAAATCCAAAAGAGATTTAATCCGACGCAACGGCATTTAATATATATATTCCAATATATTGCAATTCCTTTGTGACCGAATTTCGTACATTCGAAATTATTCCGAGCCCACATTTCCAATTCCGCAGTGCTTATTTATTTAAATAAGAAATATAAATTCCTATAACTATATGATTTACTCCAAGTGTGTGTAAAAATATTACCCAGCCACAGTAAATATTTACGATTTTTAAAATTGTTTTGCAAAAATTGCACTCTGCGTTTTTACTGTGTTCCAGCTGCGTGTATATATTTTATACATAAATATTCCAATACAGTCCACTTCTACTACTCTGCGTGTCTTAATCCATTCCAAGACCATATATATTTTCGTGGTCAATAAACTACATTTTTCCGTGTGTAAAAAATATATAGTCCAGCCACAGTGAATATTTCAAAATCAAAGTGATCCGCCGAAATTGGCAGCTTTTGTGATTTTACTGTGTTTCCTGCTGCGTGCATATATTTTTACATTTATATTCCAAAATACAGTCCACTTCATCTACATACATTTTTGAGCTAATTGTTTTAATAAAATCCCGCAAACATATTTTGCATTTCAAAGCTATTCCGCTATTCGCAATAAGTCTCCAGAACTCCCGCAATCGGTGACTTACAGTATCCATCTACAGTATCCAGCTAGCCACATACATACATACACACAGCTACGTACTCTCCAAGTATTCGGCAGCGCACAGTGGGTCAAGTGCCTACAATAATTATAAAAAAAAAACGACCATAAATCCGAATTTTAATATTGTTAAACAATTAATATTTTTTTTCCTATCCGTGCACCAGTGTGACCATATTCTCCCTTTGCATAATTTAATAATTATTTATTTTGTGCATACACTTAAATACTTATTTTCGAAATTATTTCAAATCGCCATACAGTTTCCTCCACACAATACAGTGTGACCGTATTTCCCGACGGACTTTCAATTGGTTCCTAAATTCCAATTCACAATAATTTCCGTGTAAACGATTTCGCAATAAATTTTAAACTCCTGTCCGTAATGGCTTCTCAAGCAAAATCCGCCCTAAATAAATTTATTGTCACAGCTGACACTCTGAGCCATTTTGAAGCCACTTTAAACTTTCCGGGTGCACCCACACCAACGTTATCCGCATCTAAAATCCGTCGCGAGCATGTCAGTTCCTTATGGCAAAAGGTGAATGATGCATATGACACATGCTCCGAGTGCATTGTGGCTGCGGGTGACAGCGCCGCAGATACCAAATCCATCCTGAAGGCGAAATATAACGAAACGTATTCCATATACGAAAGATTTGCTGCTCAGATCCTCGAGCAAATACAACAGGGCTCCCCCAAATCATCTCAACCTCCAGCATCGTCTCCCCAAGACTACATTTCGTTTGGCTGTCAGCTTCCTCCGATCGATACGGAGATTTTCTCAGGCGATTATCTTCGCTGGCCGACTTTCCGGGACCTTTTCACGGCGATCTATATAGACAATCCGAGTCTGACGCCTGTTGAAAAGCTGTACCATTTAAATGCCAAAACTAGTGGCGAAGCTCATTCTATAGTTTCCAAGTCCCCACTCACCAATGATGGCTTCCGTTCAGCTTGGACAAATCTAACTGAGCGTTTCGAAAACAAGCGATTTCAGGTGAACAACCACCTAAAAACATTGTTCAATGTGCAATCCATGGCACAAGAGTCTGGGGCAGCCTTAAAGGAACTTCAACACACGATTCAAGGATGTTTAACTGCCTTAGAACTATCCGGCATTCAAATTGAGAATTGGGACCCTATTCTAGTCTACATTTGCTCCACAAAGCTACCAAAGCTCACGCTCTCATTATGGGAGCAATCCATTCATAATAAAGCCGAAATTCCTACTTGGCTCGAGCTTAATTCTTTTTTAACAAAACGCCATCGAACTCTAGAGGCCGTTGATAGCATCCGGCCTGCTAATTTACTCCATGTCCATTCCAAAGCCACAAATGTGTTGGCAGAACTTCCAAAGATAAATTCTTTCACTACGAGGGTACTTCCATTACACAAAGGCTGCGATCTGTGTTTAAAGGAAAAACACCCCGTGCGTATATGTCCACGCTTTCTCCAAATGCGGGTAAATGATCGTTCAGCCTACATCCAAGATAAGCAGTTATGTTCCAACTGTTTTGCAAGCAGCCATAAATTGCAGGATTGCATTAGCGCTCACAGTTGTTTTACTTGCCAAAGTCGGCATCATACGCTTTTGCATCCAAGCAACAATTCAACAATTACTTCGATTCCATCCAAACCTCCAGGGCCAGTGTCAGCCTCAATCCCACACAGAATTTCGTCTTTCTCAGCGCGTGTTTCCAACGTTCATGGGATTAACCGAATTTCCGATCCCGACCCGATTACAAGGGTCTATCCTACAGATAATTCTTCCGATTATTGGGTTCCATATCCCGCCTTGGATGACAGACGTTCCAGAGGTATTAAATCCTACCAATGCCGAGTCTGCTAAAAAATCCATCCGCTACGGAAATGCCACCGTTTTCTACGACTTGGCGCCCAGAAAAGGATCCATGAAGTACATAAACATAAGTACTGCTTTAATTGCTTGGCCCACGATCATGCCCAGGACTCGTGCCGCAGTGGGAATTGCTGCCAGAAGTGTGGAAAGGAGCACCACACTCTTCTACACTTGGACGATCGCTCCCGCTATCCTGCAGAAACTTCTCCTGATGTTTTGCTACGGTGGTCCTCGCAAGGGGGGGGAGAATGTTCACGCCAAAAGGGCGTTTAATTTCGGCAGGCAGTGTCGAGCGGCAGTTTTCTCCAGATCTCCACATCTCGCTCGCTCGCACTGCCCTTCGCTCTCCCTCTCCAACTCTCCCCCAAGTCTCCGCTCCACTCTGGAGCCACTAAGCTTAGATTATTGTAGTTAGTTCCTATTTACATGTGTACAAATAAACAGCCGCACGTCGCGCAAAACCCCGAAAGTTCTCCCGTGTTTTCGATCATAATTTCTCCGCGGATCGCAACCGCTTTTCCTGGGACTCAGCATCTACTTCAATCAAGCCACCCCCTCCCCAACAGTCATGGACCCCCTTCCATAAAAAAGGGCCTACGAACAAATGCTGCCCAGCCGCCATTTTGTTTTCGATTTAATCGTAAAAAATTTATTTTGCACTTTGGATATTATAAGACCTACTTTACAAATTTTCGATTGGCTTCTTCATTTGGCCAAAAAAAATTCCAGAAAATCCTTTTTTTTCCTAGTTACTTAGATGCCCGCCCTTGATAAATACAGCAAAATGGCATATACACTTTTACATAATCTGTAAAGATGTCGCCGCCAGGCTTTTTTTAAAGTCCCTTAAGGCGATTGTGGCGTTAGGAGGCGTGGCGCTCGGCTGAAACAAACTTGCGCTGCGTAGGAAGGCCAAGAATTTGTGTTATTAATGCCAAATTTCTAGCTTTTGTAGTTTCCGAGATCTCAGCATTCATACAGACAAACAGACGGACAGACAGACACGGCTAGATCGACTCCGCTAGTGATCCTGATATATACTTTATAGAGTCGGAAACGCTTCATTCAACCTGTTACTTACTTTTGCACGAATACAATATACCCTTTTACTCTACGAGTAACTGGTGTAAAAATTATTTACTCATCCTTATGTTAGCGCAGGTAGCGACAAATTTTGTCGGGGTACTTCATCCACCCTTTTAAATTTGTGCGGGTGGATTTGTGCGGACTTTTGCAAGCGCTGCCAGACATTTGAGCGTTGTCAATCTGGTTTCACCTTCATTCGAAAACAGCTGATTCAATATACAGTTTAATATAAATCAAAATTGTTTAAGTAAAAGTCATCCAATTTATTCTTAAAATGAATTCCCCAGCGATGTATCTTCAAACTCTGTGGAATATCGTCGAATTGTCTGAAGTGCGAACCCATCACCACATATGAAGGCCAAAGAAATTACTTCGAACATTGCAGTGATTGAGAATTTCTTAAAAGGTTTCGCTATTTGCTTTGCAAAAAATTTTTTTGCGACTTGAATCTAAAGTGAAGAAGTAAGTGCATCATTTGGTTTAACTAATTCCATATAATCAAAAACCATTGTTACAGGGAAACGACAAGCTTCTAATAGCACTTAGATTATATGCAAGCTGCAGTTTTCTTATAGCTGTAGGCGATTTTTGAGGTGTTAGCGTGGCACAGCCAGTCGAGTTGTTAAGGAGGTTTCTTTTGCTGTAGCGTCTTTATCAAAACAATTTATTAATTTACCGCGAATTGAAGATCTTCCAGAAAATGTTGTTAATTTTTATAAATCAGCCAAGTTTTCTAAAGTCATAGGAGCTATAGATTGCAGGCATGTAAGAATTCAATCTCCCGGAGGTGATTCCGGAGAGATAAATTTTTGCTCCGACACCAGTTCTTCGAGAACTTTTTTCTGCCGACATTGTTTTTTTATTTGTTGGAAATTTTGTTTATGTCATCAACTGTTAATATGACTGTTTTATGGTATTTTTCGATCGTTTTTTGATTAATTTTTGACAATTAGTTAACTCTTCTGTTTTGCGCCTTTTACTTAAGGTTTTAAATGACGGACGAGAAAATTTATCCTTCCATTAGCTAATTTCTACTTTGTAGGACGGACGAGAAAACGGCCCTTAATTTGTTAAATAAATAAAAAAAACTTTTTAGAATTAAGCTCCGATTTTTAATTTAAGCAGCACTTGAGACTCGTTTGGGTTATTTAAATATTTGGTAAGCAACTTTTTGGGGTATATAAATATCTTTCAGAAAAATATTTGAAAAAATTTTTAAATTTAAAATTAAGTATTTTTTAAGAGAATTTAAAATTAAAACAGTTCTATACGAATACACGCGGTTTCTGAATAAAAAAATTATCCTCATTGCTTCATCAATTCTTCACGAAGTGGTAAAATACAATTTTTGTATTTACAAGACCTACTAGTAAAGACAACGATCTTAGTTTAGCAACAACAGCGCAAAGTGTAAGAAAGGGAAAGCACTATTCCTGCTCTCCCGTGCACGTAATTCTCTTTTAAAGAATAAACGGTAAGAGATAAAACAAAAAAAGAAGTCCTTATATTTTAATCCTATATCGAAAACAAAGTTTGGATGTTTTGTGAGATTTTAACCCAATTTGCCTGTCACGTTTCACATGGAATGAGCCAAATACGGTTTTTTATGATGGCCTTTAACTTAAATTTTTTTTTATTGTACGTCCTTGTGTAGACTTAGACAGGACTTCCAAGCCAAAAAATTTTTGTGCGTAAGAAACAGGACTATTTCCTTTAATTTAATTAATAATACTATGACGCTTATAAAATCGATTTTTTTTTTTAATATGTTTGGGATATGTTTGTTGTTAATGTCAGATTTTTTATTTTTTTATTTTAGGAGTGGTAGGCTTTCAAAGTTGAAAGTGATAAGTGTACGAATAATTACACAGGAACACAAAACTGAACTTTGTGAAATTTCCACAAACCATTTTTAGTTTTCTAAAAATGACCTCGAGTCCGCTAAAGTACTCAATAGTAAACATAGGTCGATTAAATCACTAATTAGCAAAAAGGGAGACACGCCCTATAACAATCGCATAATGCAAATGCATAAGAAATGCGTACGTTTGAATTCAACAATTAAGTAATTAGTTGTTGTTCACGTCTGACATTGGGAAACAGATTGTTTCCAAACAGACAACCAATATAGCTTTCACACACATTAGAAGTTTAAGCGACAAAGCTTTGAAGTATGTCACACCCTAGAAGTATGTAATTCTTGATTACAGATTCCTAGATGTGGTAAATAGAAGTTTCGACGCTCAGCTCATATCCTCTTCTCTGGCTGATGAGGTAGCGGTGACGCCCTACCGAAATTTGCAAATCCCAGAAAGGCCGAGGTTCACTCCTCAGCGAGTGCAAGTGTGTTGAAATGCTAGACTGTTGAGTTATAAATTACTCAAACTTCTAAAGATGACCTCGAGTCCGCTAAAGTACCCAATAGTAAACATAGGCCCTATAACAATCGCATAATGCAAATGCATAAGAAATGCGTACGTTTGAATTCAACAATTAAGTAATTAGTTGTTGTTGACGTCTGAAATTGGGAAACAGATTGTTTCCAAACAGACAACCAATATAGCTTTTACACACATTAGAAGTTTAAGCGACGAAGCTTTGAAGTATGTCACACCCTAGAAGTATGTAATTCTTAATTACAGATTCCTAGATGTGGTATAAATAGAAGTTTCGACGCTCAGCTCATATCCTCTTCTCTG
The DNA here is from genome assembly GCA_037075285.1 of Drosophila lutescens. NCBI lineage: Eukaryota > Metazoa > Arthropoda > Insecta > Diptera > Drosophilidae > Drosophila > Drosophila lutescens. The sequence goes on from JBAMCF010001112.1 coordinate 24,475, forward strand.
GCTGATGAGGTAGCGGTGATGCCCTACCGAAATTTGCAAATCCCAGAAAGTCCGAGGTTCACTCCTCAGCGAGTGCAAGTGTGTTGAAATGCTAGACTGTTGAGTTATAAATTACTCAAACTTCTAAAAATGACCTCGAGTCCGCTAAAGTACTCAATAGTAAACATAGGTGGATTAAATCACTAATTAACAAAAAGGGAGACACGCCCTATAACAATCGCATAATGCCAATGCATAAGAAATGCGTACGTTTGAATCAACAATTAAGTAATTAGTTGTTGTTCACGTCTGAAATTGGGAAACAGATTGTTTCCAAACAGACAACCAATATAGCTTTCACACACATTAGAAGTTTAAGCGACGAAGCTTTGTAGTATGTCACACCCTAGAAGTATGTAATTATTAATTACAGATTCCTAGATGTGGTATAAATAGAAGTTTCGACGCTCAGCTCATATCGTCTTCTCTGGCTGATGAGGTAGCGGTGACGCCCTACCGAAATTTGCAAATCCCAGAAAGTCCGAGGTTCACTCCTCAGCGAGTGCAAGTGTGTTGAAATGCTAGACTGTTGAGTTATAAATTACTCAAACTTCTAAAAATGACCTCGAGTCCGCTAAAGTACTCAATAGTAAACATAGGTGGATTAAATCACTAATTAACAAAAAGGGAGACACGCCCTATAACAATCGCATAATGCAAATGCATAAGAAATGCGTACGTTTGAATTCAACAATTAAGTAATTAGTTGTTGTTCACGTCTGACATTGGGAAACAGATTGTTTCCAAACAGACAACCAATATAGCTTTTACACACATTAGAAGTTTAAGCGACGAAGCTTTGAAGTATGTCACACCCTAGAAGTATGTAATTCTTAATTACAGATTCCTAGATGTGGTATAAATAGAAGTTTCGACGCTCAGCTCATATCCTCTTCTCTGGCTGATGAGGTAGCGGTGATGCCCTACCGAAATTTGCAAATCCCAGAAAGTCCGAGGTTCACTCCTCAGCGAGTGCAAGTGTGTTGAAATGCTAGACTGTTGAGTTATAAATTACTCAAACTTCTAAAAATGACCTCGAGTCCGCTAAAGTACTTAATAGTAAACATAGGTGGATTAAATCACTAATTAACAAAAAGGGAGACACGCCCTATAACAATCGCATAATGCAAATGCATAAAAAATGCGTACGTTTGAATTCAACAATTAAGTAATTAGTTGTTGTTCACGTCTGAAATTGGGAAACAGATTGTTTCCAAACAAATAACCAATATAGCTTTCCACACATTAGAAGTTTAAGCGACGAAGCTTTGAAGTATGTCACACCCTAGAAGTATGTAATTCTTAATTACAGATTCCTAGATGTGGTATGAACCTAGAAGTTTCGACGCTCAGCTCATATCCTCTTCTCTGGCTGATGAGGTAGCGGTGACGCCCTACCGAAATTTGCAAATCCCAGAAAGGCCGAGTTCCACTCCTCAGCGAGTGCACGTGTGTTGAAATGCTAGTCTGTTGATATATAAATTACTCAAACTTCACAAGATGACCTCGAGTGCGCTAAAGTACTCAATAGTAAACATAGGTCGATTAAATCACTAATTAACAAAAAGGGAGACACGCCCTATAACAATCGCATAATGCAAATGCATAAGAAATGCGTATGTTTACTCAACAATTAAGTAATTAGTTGTTGTTCACGTTTGAAATTGGGAAACAGATTGTTTCCAAACAGACAACCAATATAACTTTCACACACATTAGAAGTTTAAGCGACGAAGCTTTGAAGTATGTCACACCCTAGAGGTATGTAATTCATAATTACAGATTCCTATATGTGGTATAAATAGAAGTTTCGACGCTCAGCTCATATCATCTTCTCTGGCTAATGAGGTAGCGGTGACGCCCTACCGAAATTTGCAAATCCCAAGAAATCCGAGGTTCACTCCTCAGCGGGTGCAAGTGTGTTGAAATGCTAGACTGTTGAGGTTATAAGTCACTCAAACTTCTAAAAATGACCTCGAGTCCGCTAAAGTACTCAATAGTAAACATAGGTGGATTAAATCATAATTAACAAAAAGGGAGACACGCCCTATAACAATCGCATAATGCCAATGCATAAGAAATGCGTACGTTTGAATCAACAATTAAGTAATTAGTTGTTGTTCACGTCTGAAATTGGGAAACAGATTGTTTCCAAACAGACAACCAATATAGCTTTCACACACATTAGAAGTTTAAGCGACGAAGCTTTGTAGTATGTCACACCCTAGAAGTATGTAATTATTAATTACAGATTCCTAGATGTGGTATAAATAGAGAAGTTTCGACGCTCAGCTCATATCGTCTTCTCTGGCTGATGAGGTAGCGGTGACGCCCTACCGAAATTTGCAAATCCCGGAAAGTCCGAGGTTCACTCCTCAGCGAGTGCAAGTGTGTTGAAATGC
>JBAMCF010001114.1:0-28743 GCA_037075285.1 Drosophila lutescens
GCCATGCATTGCTCTTGTGCCTTTGCTGCGGGTCGGGAACTGTAACAGGTGCACAGGTTTGGGTACCCCTTGTGCGAGTCCCTTTTCTGACATCTTGTGATCAATATTGTTACATGGGGATGTGGTGGATGGGTGGAAGGTGAGCGACATTTTCTCACGTGGGTGTGTGGCCTACATAGAAAGCCTAGTTGAATATTAATTACTCATAATGAGGAAAAAGTTTCTAACAAATGTAGCATTTGTCTAAAACTTCTTAAAGGGGATGATTGCGAGGAAGGGATGGTCGTGGAGAAGCATGATCCCCCATATGAAGGGGGGATTACTGTGAGAAGTTCCTGTGAAGGAACTTTAGTTCGAACTGAAAGACCACTGGATCAGCAACATCAGCAACAAACAAACATCAATAACCAACCAAACAACAAACAACAAAACAGCTCTACAGTTAAACAACTAGAAACCAGCTAATAACAACTAATCAGTTAAACAACAAAAAACAGTTATACATCAACTAATTAGTTAATGAACAAGCAAAAAACAACAGTTAAACAGCTAAACAACAAACACCTAATATCAACTAATCAGCTAAACAACAAACAGCTAATAACAAGTAATCAGTTAAACAACAAGGAATAAACAACAGTTAAACATCAAGAAACATCAGTTAAACAGCAATAACAACATCAAGAAACAACTATATCCAAGAAACAACTATATCATCAAGAAACAACTACATCATCAAGAAACAACTATATCATCAAGAAACAACTACATCATCAAGAAACAGCAGTTAAACAACAAAACATCATGAATAACAACCACGTGTGTAATGAAATCACCAATTTCCTCAAAGAAAATGGTTATTTAATTTTTGAGGATCATCGGCAGTCCCTGGAGATGATTTTCTCCAAACTTCAAAGGATGGACAGAGTCGGTGAGAGAGAATCTAAATATGGTGTACATATGGTATCATGTCCCTGGGCCGACGATGACGTAAGAGAGGGCCCGGATACTTGTCAATGTCACCAGGCACCATACCTTAGAATTAAAGCTATTGATTTAATAAACAAATACAATAAACTTAACCTTAAATTTAAAGAAATAAATAATTTAAAAAATCTATAGCTATATATATATATTTGTAAAACGAAATAAAAAAAATAATAAAATAAGAATATATTTGAACTTCAAATTTGTATATTTTTTTGTTAGTTAGTGGTTTTGGGGGATGTGTTTGTTTTCAGCTATTTCTTTTGAATGTTCTTTTGCTATTGGGGTGGGTGTTTGCTTTCAGCTGTTTCTTTTCAGTTAAAAAATTCTATAAATGTTTTCAATGCCATGCAAACCCCTGTTCAAGGGTGTTCTTGGTTATACTAATTAAGTGACCAAAGTGATCACATGTGAACGTGTAAACAGCCTGTGACGTAAACAGCCCGTGACATTTTCTAGTGCTTATGCTAAGTAAAAGGTCACTGATCCACTAAAAGGGTCGCTAACAACTACCTGTTGCCACCCTGATCACACCATATTAGCATATAGAAATCCCTCCCGTCGTATTTTTTAAATCTAAGTAACGGTCACCCGCCGTACTCCAGGAAACACCACCTGCCAACTCTCATAATCCATTTCCCTAATTAATTTTATTAATTTGGGGACTGTATTTAGAACTCTTTCATATATTTTAACTTAAGAGTTAAACTAATGTTTTCATATTTAGTGTATAAAAAAAAAAACCTTTTACAAAATTCCAAATAAACATGAGCTAAATTCAAATTTACATATTCTTTTTGCTTGGGGTGGGTGATTGTTTCTCAGTGGCAAGCAAAGGGATCCCCTGTTTAAGGGTGTTTGTGTCGCTTGCTCTCAACAACTTGTTTTTCTGTCTGATCCCACCATCCCGTGATATTATCCAGTATGATAATTAAGTGACCCCGTGCACGTGTAAAACAGTCACTGAGCAACTAAAAGGGTCGTTTGCTATCAATAACCTGTTGCCACTTTGATTACACATGTTTGGCCCGTGAACATTTTTTGTCCACCACTAAATTTAGTTCCCTCGTATTTTCTGAATCTAAGTAACGAACACCCGTCGTACTCCAGTAACCACCACCAGCACACTTGATATATTTTGTTTACCTAAATAATTATGCAAATTTGGAGACTTTATTTAGAACTCTTTCATATATTTTAGATGGAGCCTTAAAACTAATGTCATCATAATTAGTGTATAAGAAAAGCCTGTTACAAATTTCCAAATAAACATGAGCTAAATTCATGACCTAAATTCAAATTAACATCTTCTTTTGTTTGGGGGATGGGTGATTTTTTTCAGCTATTTCTTTCAGGTCAAAAGTTAAAATAAAAAAATATACTTGAATTTAAAATTTACATATTCTTTTTGTTATTGGGGTGGGAGTTTGTTTCTCAGTGGCAAGCAAAGGGATCCCTTTTCAAGGGTGCTTGCTTTCAGCTGTTTCTTTTGGACGTGACAACAGCCCGTGACATTCTAACACGTACCCGTGTGAGCACCACACTTTCTTAATCTAAGCAAAGGACACCCGGCACACCCCAGTAATTTCTCCCCCATTAACTAGGATAACCCAAATATATCGCTATGATCACCTGACACACCCCAGTAACTTCTCACCCGCTTAACTAGATTCCCTCCCCTCGTTTCACCCTATTTTTCTAACTTCTCCCACGTTCGATCCCGTCAACCTACTCGTCAACCACTTAAGCAGAATGCCTCCCCTCTTTCACCCAATTTCCTAGATACAAAAGCTGGATATAACTATTGTGGACCCTAATTTACGATCACCCGTCACACCCCAGTAACTTCTTCCCGCTTAATAAGAGTCCCGATTTCTGAATCGAAATTCTGGGACAATCTGAAACAAGTTCCTGATCACCTTGACCTAATTTATTACCCTAATATCAACGATCACTGTCACGTCACCCATTAACTTTACGATCTACCCCCACACCTGTCACCTTGTCCTAATTTATTACCCTAATTAGCATAATTAATTACCTCCCCCTCACTTTTGTATCCAGCTTATGTATCAGAACTCTCATTTATATACTACTCACCAGCAACATGCGTCCACTTCTATGCAAATCGTCGGATGGAGCTAGAAAACGAATTTCAATATATAATTAACGATACTCGTTTAGAATCCCAAAATAAATGAATAAATATATTATTGTGTTACAAATTAAACAAAGTCTTTTGGAGAATGGAGAATGGACTAATTGCGGGATCGTGATTTCAACCCCTATTATGGCACGTGTTAGAGCTAGCCTTGGGCATTGGCGTAACGTTTATGATCTTATTCAATGAGCGCGCGCCTTGAGGCTTGTGTCTTTTATTGCGGTCGGGAACTGTAACAGGTGCACAGGTTTGGGTACCCCTTGTGCGAGTCCCTTTTCTGACATCTTGTGATCAATATTGTTACATGGGGATGTGGTGGATGGGTGGAAGGTGAGCGACATTTTCTCACGTGGGTGTGTGGCCTACATAGAAAGCCTAGTTGAATATTAATTACTCATAATGAGGAAAAAGTTTCTAACAAATTTAGCATTTGTCTAAAACTTCTTAAAGGGGATGATTGCGAGGAAGGGATGGTCGTGGAGAAGCATGATCCCCCATATGAAGGGGGGATTACTGTGAGAAGTTCCTGTGAAGGAACTTTAGTTCGAACTGAAAGACCACTGGATCAGCAACATCAGCAACAAACAAACATCAATAATCAACCAAACAACAAACAACAAAACAGCTCTACAGTTAAACAACTAGAAACCAGCTAATAACAACTAATCAGTTAAACAACAAAAAACAGCTTTGCAACAACTAATCAGTTAAACAACAAGCAAAAAACAACAGTTAAACAGCTAAACAACAAACACCTAATATCAACTAATCAGCTAAACAACAAACAGCTAATAACAAGTAATCAGTTAAACAACAAGGAATAAACAACAGTTAAACATCAAGAAACATCAGTTAAACAGCAATAACAACATCAAGAAACAACTATATCCAAGAAACAACTATATCATCAAGAAACAACTACATCATCAAGAAACAACTATATCATCAAGAAACAACTACATCATCAAGAAACAGCAGTTAAACAACAAAACATCATGAATAACAACCACGTGTGTAATGAAATCACCAATTTCCTCAAAGAAAATGGTGATTTCATTTTTGAGGATCATCGGCAGTCCCTGGAGATGATTTTCTCCAAACTTCAAAGGATGGACAGAGTCGGTGAGAGAGAATCTAAATATGGTGTACATATGGTATCATGTCCCTGGGCCGACGATGACGTAAGAGAGGGCCCGGATACTTGTCAATGTCACCAGGCACCATACCTTAGAATTAAAGCTATTGATTTAATAAACAAATACAATAAACTTAACCTTAAATTTAAAGAAATAAATAATTTAAAAAATCTATAGCTATATATATATTTGTAAAACGAAATAAAAAAAAATAATAAAATAAGAATATATTTGAACTTCAAATTTGTATATTTTTTTGTTTGGGGGATGTGTTTGTTTTCAGCTATTTCTTTTGAATGTTCTTTTGCTATTGGGGTGGGTGTTTGCTTTCAGCTGTTTCTTTTCAGTTAAAAAATTCTATAAATGTTTTCAATGCCATGCAAACCCCTGTTCAAGGGTGTTCTTGGTTATACTAATTAAGTGACCAAAGTGATCACATGTGAACGTGTAAACAGCCTGTGACGTAAACAGCCCGTGACATTTTCTAGTGCTTATGCTAAGTAAAAGGTCACTGATCCACTAAAAGGGTCGCTAACAACTACCTGTTGCCACCCTGATCACACCATATTAGCATATAGAATTCCCTCCCGTCGTATTTTTTAAATCTAAGTAACGGTCACCCGCCGTACTCCAGGAAACACCACCTGCCAACTCTCATAATCCATTTCCCTAATTAATTTTACTAATTTGGGGACTATATTTAGAACTCTTTCATATATTTTAACTTAAGAGTTAAACTAATGTTTTCATATTTAGTGTATAAAAAAAACCTTTTACAAAATTCCAAATAAACATGAGCTAAATTCAAATTTACATATTCTTTTTGCTTGGGGTGGGTGATTGTTTCTCAGTGGCAAGCAAAGGGATCCCCTATTTAAGGGTGTTTGTGTCGCTTGCTCTCAACAACTTGTTTTTCTGTCTGATCCCACCATCCCGTGATATTATCCAGTATGATAATTAAGTGACCCCGTGCACGTGTAAAACAGTCACTGAGCAACTAAAAGGGTCGTTTGCTATCAACAACCTGTTGCCACTTTGATTACACATGTTTGGCCCGTGAACATTTTTTGTCCACCACTAAATTTAGTTCCCTCGTATTTTCTGAATCTAAGTAAGTAAGTAACCACCACCAGCCAACTTGATATATTTTGTTTACCTAATTAGTTATGCAAATTTGGAGACTTTATTTAGAACTCTTTTATATATTTTAGATGGAGCCTTAAAACTAATGTCATCATAATTAGTGTATAAGAAAAGCCTGTTACAAATTTCCAAATAAACATGACCTAAATTAAAATTTACATATTCTTATTGTTATTGGGGGTGGGAGTTTGTTTTTCAGAGACAAGCAAAGGGATCCCCTATTCAAGGGTGCTAATCAAGTAACCAAGTCCACGTGTCAAGAACCCGTGACATTTAGAGGTTATGGTTATTAAATGGTCGCCACACCACACTTTCTTAATCTAAGCAAAGAATATATCGCTATGATCACCTGCCACACCTCAGTAATTTCTCCCCGTTTAACTAGGATAATCTAGATAAGCAAAGGACACCCGTCACACCCCAGTAATTTTTCCCCCCATTAACCAGGAAAACCTAAATATAGCGCTATGATCACCCGTCACACCGTGTGAGCACCACACTTTCTTAATCTAAGCAAAGGACACCCGGCACACCCCAGTAATTTCTCCCCCATTAACTAGGATAACCCAAATATATCGCTATGATCACCTGACACACCCCAGTAACTTCTCACCCGCTTAACTAGATTCCCTCCCCTCGTTTCACCCTATTTTTCTAACTTCTCCCACGTTCGATCCCGTCAACCTACTCGTCAACCACTTAAGCAGAATGCCTCCCCTCTTTCACCCCATTTCCTAGATACAAAAGCTGGATATAACTATTGTGGACCCTAATTTACGATCACCCGTCACACCCCAGTAACTTCTTCCCGCTTAATAAGAGTCCCGATTTCTTAAACGAAATTCGGGGGGAGCGAATTCCTGAATACAATTCCTAGATATAAGCAACTTATCACCCTAATTTACGATCACCCGTCACACCCCAGTAACTTCTTCCCGCTTAATAAGAGTCCCGATTTCTGGACCGAATTTCGGGATTCCTGATTCCTGAATACAAATCCTAGATACAAAAGCTGGATATAACTATTGTGGACCCTAATTAACGATCACTCGTCACGCACCCATTAACTTTAATTACCCCCCACACCTGTCACATTGTCCTGATTTATTACCCTAATTAGCATAATTAATTACCTCCCCCTCCACTTTTGTATCCAGCCTTTGTATCCAGAACCCCCATATATACACTACTGACGATGTAACGTACCTTGGCGTTCATCTAGACAGGAGACTTACATGGCGGAAACATATCGAAGCTAAGAAAATTCATCTAAAACTAAAATCCAATAGCCTCCATTGGCTCTTAAACGCTCGCTCCCCCCTCTGCCTGGACTTCAAGGTCCTGCTCTACAATTCAACGCTTAAGCCAGTCTGGACTTACGGCTCCCAGTTGTGGGGAAACGCGAGCAACAGCAACATCGGCATTATCCAGCGAGCACAATCAAAAATCCTGCGAACAATCACTGGGGCACCATGGTATGTTCGGAACGAAAACATCCACAGAGATCTGGGCATACCACCGGTCAAAGATGAAATATCAAAGCAGAAAGCGGCCTACCATAACAAGCTTACACTGCATCCAAATAACCTCGCAAGGAACCTAACACGGGTTTCGAACAGAACTCGTCTTCATCGAAACGATCTACCAGCCCAGCAATAAATATTAGGGCCCGTTAGTCTAAATTCAGTCTACGTGACTGTAAGTTAAGTTATATTCTTAAGATTTGATACACTTATTGTTAGTCTCAAATAGAGAGGATTCAATAAATAAAGCATATATATTAAAAAAAAAAAAATGTACTCTTCTTTTAGTTACGGTAACACCTCTTCCTACCCATACCCTCTTCCTCACTCCAACTGTTTTTTCACACCCCCAATTAGTGAGGATGATGTTTTACAAAATTTGCAAACAATCAAGACGTCTTTCTCTTCTGGCCCTGATCTTGTTCAGAGCTGTATCTTAAAAAAATACCGCTCACCTACAGCACCAATGCTCACAAAAACCCTCAAGCAAAAAGAGGAGTTTGCGCAGCGCCGGTACATCGAGAAACCGTCGCCGACCAGTACAAAGCATCCTCCTCAGTCACTCCGATTAGAAACTCCTCGTGCACTTGGGCCCGAAGTGACGAAGACAGAGCCGAAACATTTGCTTTGCACCTACAAAATGTATTTTAGCCAAACGCCGCCACAAATTCTTTTTAACTACCTCCGCTTAGCTCTGAAATTGCAATTAACCCGATCTTGTTTCAAGCTCCTGAAATTGCTAATGTCATTAGGAAGCAATTAAAACCGAAGAAGGCTGCAGGGCGCGACCTAATAACCCCAAAAATGATAATTGAACTTCCAAACTGCGCGGATGTTTTATGCAAACTATTTAACGGGATCACAAAACTTGGCTACTACCCCTAAAAATGTAAAAAGTCTGTGGTTATAATGATACCGAAGCCTGGGAAAGACCACACAATTCCCTCATCGTACAGGCCAATAAGCTTACTATCGTGCCTGTCCAAACTACTAGAAAAATGCCTGCTCACGCGCATAACACCATATTTAAGAGAACAAAATGTAATCCCGGCTCATCAATTCGGATTTCGAGAAAGCCACGGAACCATCGAGCAAGTCAACCGGATAACATCGCAGATCCGGACAGCCTTCGAACATCGGTAATATTGTAGTGCGATATTCCTCGACGTCTCTCAGGCATTCGACCGAGTGTGGCTTGACGGCCTTATGCATAAAATCATAACATTACTGCCAGAAAACACCCATAAGTTACTTAAGTCGTACCTCTACCACAGAGTCCTCGACATCCAACGAGTATAACATTGAAGCCGGAGTCCCACAAGGTAGCGCACAGGGCCCTATCCTGTTTGTCTTATACACAGCAGACATCCCTACGAACGAGAGGCTGACAACGTCCACATTTGCTGACGACACCGCAATCTTGAGCCGCTCGAGATGCCCATACTAGAGCAACAGCTCAACTGGCTGATCATTTGGTGGTAGTTGAGAAGTAGCTATCATACTGACGAATCAAGATTAATGAACAAAAGTGTAAAAATATAACGTTTACCCTTAATCAGGGAATAAAACCAGAACCGGAACCGATAACCGAAATAAACCGATTCCTAATAGAGAACCGGAACCGGTACCGAGACCAAAATACATATTTAATTTCGAACCGGTTTCCGTATTGCTGGGACCGGTACGGTTTTGGAACTCATTTACTAAACTAGTTCTGGCATTTTTGGCGCCATTCAACCCGGTTTTTTTTGAAGAAGCTAATAACCCTATTTCTTCTTGGAAATAAAAAAGTTAAAAATCTAATTAAAATGTAATTTTTTATATTTTTTATAAAAAAATCAAATTAATTTTAATGATCTTACATTCAGGTTTTTTATCGAAATAAGACTCACATAAATCATTTCAAAGTATTAATTTAAATTTTTTTTAACTGTACCGGTACCGGTACCAGAACCGGAATGTCAATGTCGATTTAGCGTCGCTTGTGAACGGTTGTGTTTACCATTGTGCTCTGAGTTTTTGTTTAATTTCGTGATCTTTTTATACCCTTGCAGAGGGTATTATAATTTCAGTCAGATATTGTAACGCAGTGAAGGAGACGTTTCCGACCACATAAAGTATATATATTCTTGATCAGCACCAATAGCCGAGTCCATCTAGCCATGTCCGTCTGTCCGTCTGTCCGTCTGTCCGTTTCTATGCGAACTAGTCTCTCAGTTTTAAAGCTATCGCAATGAAACTTTCCCAAAAGTCTTCTTTCTATTGCAGGTAGTACATATGTCGGAGCGAGCCGGATCGGACCACTATATCTTAAGGCACCCATACGAATAATCAAACAAATATAAGAAAATTCATTGTAACTTTGCAGGAAGTAGGCGTTTGATTTCTGACAACTTAAAAAGGTATTTCTTTTATCTGCAAGGGTATATAAGCTGCGGCTGGCCGAAGCTAGCTTTCTTTCTTTTTGCAAGTGTCTTGTGTTTGTTTATCAACAAAGTTTAGCCTAACAATCGTGTAGTGTTTTAAATAGGTCCCCCATTTAACGGGTACGTGGATATACTTTATTTTAACATAAACAAAGCTTCGACGTCGTAGTCGGACGTGTACTTTATCGCTCCTCCATCTGATCGAACTTTACCCGAGTAAACTACATCGATTAATGCCGAATCTGGACATCTTGACAATTTTTCGGTGATCTTTATCATAAAGACAAGTTTTGATCGTTAAAAGACAGTGACTTTATACGTAATTCGAATTATTTCAATATAATCGGAAAACGTTTTGTGTGTTTCCTTTTTCGCTCTACTCTATTCTTAAGTTTACCGCTAACTTCTACACTTGTGTTGTTGTTAGTGCATTTGTTCTCTTATCGTTTCGTCGCGAGCATCACACGCGCGAAAAGCTTATCACTGACCAAACTGCAAGCTGCGCTTTCTACATCTACGTTGTTTTCTACACGTATATATCGGACAATAACTCAATAATTTTACTATGCCTGCCTGCTGCTTGAAACCTTGCCTCTTAAATGGCAAAATCACCTCTCGACAACCCACAATTGATTGCTGGCTGTGTGATAACATTGCTCACCCTAAATGTGCCGACCTTGGACACAGTGCTGGCCTAGTTGCAGACCGTACTAAATCGAATTCTGGCCTGGATTGGACCTGCCCCAGGTGCCATCATATTAAAGTCAATATTATGGCTTTCATAAGGCAAACTGATCTGGAGTTCCAGTCCTTACTAGCTGGATTTAAGGACTTATTTAATCGGTTTGAAAAGGCTGAATCCAACTTTAAAGGCCAAATCCTGGCAGCTGCTTGCCACAATGTTGTCGCTACTTCGGATCGGGCTCCCGTTGCTGCCGATTTCGGACCGGACACTGGTGTATCTTCTTGTCCGCAATCCGCTGCTCATTCATCTACTGCTTCAACTGCTGTCAGCTCCGGTTATGTCCCAACTGTCCTATTGCTTGGCTACCAGTAATGCCTCTACTGTTGTTGCTGACGGCTGCGCGGCATCTACGTCGCGTGCTGCTGCAGTTGGATCTGGCATAATTGTGACGCCTGCTAATACAAACACGAGTCCATTACAGTCAACCTAACGTGGAGTTGCTCAAAAGGAACCCACGCCTTTATCGGGCGTTGCCCAAAAGAAAATTATTTTTGTCTCCCGCCTTAATCCTGGTGCTTCTGAAGATGACGTCAAAAACTACCTGAGCAGCAAACTGAATGTTTCTCGATCCGTACTTACCGACGTGAAATATCTTCGCTTAAAATTGGACTTCTTGAGGAACATCTCGATAAGGCTCTAGATGTTTCTATATGGCCTGAACATGTTATTGTTCACGAATACGTAAACAACCAAAATCCTCGGCTCCAAGGGCCTCAGATTCCTTCAACCAACGCTTCAAAAAAACTAAATAATTATTTTTCTCTACACTACCAGAACGTTCGCAGTTTATTAGGCAAACTTAGTAAACTGAACGTGAACAGTGTCTCCTTTGATGCCAATGTGATTGCTTTTACCGAAACGTGGCTTAATTCTTCTGTGTCTGACTGCGAAATATTTGCCGGTAATTATGTTATCTATAGATGTGACCGCTCAGTGCGTCATGGCGGTGGTGTTCTCATTGCCGTCAAGTCCAATATTGTCTCTCAACGTATTCCGATAATTGGTACGGATAGTACATTAGAGTTTGTCGCTGTTCGGATTAAACTTCACGATTATTTCGTTTTGGTATCATGCTCATACATTCCACCCCGGTCTGATATTAACCTCTACCTCAAACATTTGGATCAAATACAGAGTATTCATACTACCCTTGGCGATAACGATCATCTTATTGTTATGGGTGACTTTCATCTCCCTGCCATTTCTTGGTTGCCCTCAACTGATTCAAGTGCTCTCGTTCCTTCCACAGCACATGAGTTTGTACACGGTCTTATTGATCTTTCATTAGGACAACTGAACTCAGTCATTAACTGCTCTAGCAAAGTTTTAGACCTTATTTTTGCCTCGGAGTTCGCAAATGCATAAGTAACTCGAATTAGCCCTCTCTCCAATCATGAAGACGCGTATCATCCTACACTTGAGGTTACTTTAGAAGCATCAGCTCCATTACTGTCATGTCCCGAAATCGAACCAGCAACTTTTCGCTGTTTTCGAAGAGCTAAATTTACTGAAATGAACAGGCACTTATCCGAACTCGATTGGTCTTTTATGGATTCAAATGATAATCCCTCGCATATTGTTGAGCAGTTTTATGGTTTACCATATTTTATTACGTTCGTTCATATTACGTTCGTTCCCTCATTTTCCACTGGAAACGCCTCTCATATGCCTCCGTGGTTCTCTCGTCGACTCTCTTTCCTAAAAAACCCCATTTCTAGACTTTTTAAGAAATATAAGAGAACCGGGCTACAAGTTGACCATTCTAGGTATCTAATTGCTCGTTCAAATTTTGTAGTCCACAATTACGATTGTTACAACAGTTACCTAAACCGAATTCCAAGACAATCACAAGCAGCTCTTCGCATTTGTTAATTCGAAACGAAATTCGCAATAATTTCCATCTTGATACAGGATCCGCCTCTAGTGACTCCGATATTGCAAACTTATTCGCACAATTTTTCCAATCCATGTACTCTTCTTTTAGTTATCTGTTATCTTCCTACCCATACCCTCTTCCTCACTCCAACTGTTTTTTCACACCCCTAATTAGTGAGGATGATGTTTTGCATAATTTGCAAGCAATCAAGACGTCTTTCTCTTCTGGCCCTGATCTTGTACCGAGCTGAATCTTAAAAAAATTTGTCGATGCTTTGTGCAAACCGTTATCTAAACTTTTTCAGATATCCCTCCTTCATTCATTTTTCCCTGAAGTTTGGAAGGAATCTTTTATCATTCCACTTCATAAAAAGGGAAGCAAGTCGGACATTAAAAACTACCGTGGTATTGCAAAGCTAAGCGCGATCCCCAAGTTTTTCGAACAGCTTATTACCGCTCAGCTACAGCACCAATGCAGCTCAGTAATGTCCCCAACTCAGCATGGCTTTATGAAACGAAGATCAACGACTACAAATCTTCTTGAGTTTACTTCAGTCATCAGAAGCGCTTTTAAAAATGATAATCAAACCGATGTTATTTTTATGGACCTCAGTAAAGCTTTCGATTCCGTGAACCATCAGTTATTATTGAAAAAATTATTACTATTAGGATTCCCGATCACGTTGACTAAGTGGATCTCACCTGACGAACCGGACTCAAAGAATTGCTTTTAAAAGCACAGTCTCTAACCTTGTTCACGTGACCTCTGGTGTTCCGCAAGGGAGCCACCTAGGACCCTTACTGTTTGGAATTTTCATAAATGACTTACCCCAAGTTGTTTTCTCTTCTCATGTTATGATGTATGCCGACGACGTAAAACTCTGTTTGCCGTTATCGAATCCCGATTCCCAGGCACTTTTGCAAGCTGATCTGAACAATCTGTATTCTTGGTGCATCCAGAATTGGTTGTTTTTGAACAACTCTAAATGTAACTTTATGTCCTTTTATCGGAAGAAGCTTCTCCTCACTACATATTCTATTGGGTCGAATGAACTTGAACGCATAAATTCCGTTACAGACTTTGGAGTGTTATTCAACCACAACTTAAATTTCTCTAATCACATTGGTATCATAGTTAGTAAAGCAAAAGGGGTTTTTGCCTTTGTTAAGCGTTGGTCGAAGAAATTTGAGGACCCCTACACCACAAAACATTTATACATTTCCTTGGTGCGTCCAATTCTTGAATACTGCTCGTGTGTTTGGTCACCCCAATATACCATTTATCGGGACCTTATCGAATCGGTACAGAAACAGTTCCTTTTGTTTGACACCTGCCATCGTACGTGGATAGACTGCGTCTACTTAACCTGCCCTCCCTCAAGGATCGTCGGACCCGCCATGGTGTTATGTTTCTGCACAAATTAATTGCTGGACTTGTAAATTCAAGCTATCTTCTTGGTCAAATTCGGTTCTCCATCCCTGTAAGGTCTACTCGGCACTTTCGACCTATTGCCCTCGATATTTGTAAAACGAACTTTCAGTTACATGATCCATTTCGCGTTTTATGTTCGCAATATAATGAACTGTTTTTTTGATATTTTCTGAATGCTCTGTTAATTTAATTGTAACAAAACATCCTAACTTACCTGTCCTTGCCCCCTTCCACTTGAAGTGAGTAGGGTACTATGTTTATGTTGCAGATATTTGCCAACTTTAAATAAATAAACAAATAAAAAAATAAAAATGGTTCGCTGGAATCAGGTTATTTTGATAATATGTATAATATAATAAGTTGTGTTCGCTGGAATCAGATTATTTTGCAATATGTATAATATATAATAAATGGTTGTGGAATTTTTTTAGGGTGTGCCGTATAAATATGTGTGTAAATTGTATATTTTATATTTGGAAATTAAAATTGATGTGAGCTGTATTGTAAATGTCGATTTCGAAACCATACTCAGTTATGGTTTTCCTCCACTTGCAATATCTGCTTTTCCGCACCCTCCCAGTTTTGGTTTTCCACTACTTTGCAGTATCGGATTTCCCACAATAAAGAAAACTTTTTTCATGTAATATTTGTGTTTGGTCATTTCATTATATTCTTTTATTTTGTATGTTCGTTGCGATGCCTGACTATCGAAAGCTGCGAGCAGGGGCGTTATCCCAGCTGATATAGCTAATAAATAATACCCCCAACGAGTCGGCAAGCAACGAAATTACTAAATTACATAAAATACTAAGTTAAGAAAAATACCTATGTACGATGGTAAGAACGGAAAAGAGAGAGTTGGTAACACTAAGTTAACGAAACTCTTGGAATAAAGCACACACTTGGAAAAGAAGCCGGCTACACGTTTTTCGTTTCGATTTTTGATAAATCCAGTGGGTTCGCGAAGTTGCAATTTTAACCCTGCTCTGCAAGGCAAACATTGGCGCCCCCCGGGTGGACTCACTGGTTCTTATCCGGCATCTATACTTTCGGATCTGCGAATTCTGGAAAGTTCGCAAATCCCCAGGAGTTACATAACAAGCGCATCCTGAAGTTAGCCGAAGAAGTAGAAGAAATAGAGGCAATGGAAAGAACCAACCGGCCGGTGGTAACAGAGAACCAGAACGGAACAACAGATATCTGAATGAGATGCGAGGGAACAGAACATGCCACAAGATCTTGCGAAAACCCGCCGAACGGTGCATCCTAACCCCAAATAACCTCGTAGAGGGAGCGCACATCGTCTGCGTCCCTAACCTCCATCTCGTCGGCACCCATTGAGCGGTGTGATAACAACTTGGTCTTTCGTCGCTGGAGCACCCAAAGATTGAAGAGCCCTACTCATCTCGTCGTCGGTGCGCACAATCGGTACGCCCAAAATTCCAACCTTGTCGCAGGAGAGCATCAGCGGTCTCCAACCCAACTTCGTACAGGAAGCGCACATCGACCATACAGCGATCCGCATTAACATCGACGGTAAAGTGATTACGTAAATACATGCAAACTTTATCATAATCATTTGTACAACACATATTATAATTCATTGGGCTTTCAGTCATCAGCGCACATACACATACGGTCTTCAATAAGCTAATTTGCCTCGTTCCTCGCGCGCTCCTTGGTTGTGTCTGACTTTTTGCCTCCCTTGTTTCTATCCTTGTAGACATTCGATCGGTACTAGCAGCATTGCATTGGCATTTCTTGTTAGGAATAATCTTCAAAAGAGACGTTGCTGGTCACAATGGGTGGAGGTCGAAAACGTATTGGTAGAACTCCCTCAACAGAGGACTTGTAAATTCAAGCTATGTTTGTTGAGCTAACAAGCCTTTTTGTCAGCTATTTTAAATAAATCACAAGGCGAGAAAAATTCAATACTTGAGTTTATTAAGCTTTATATGTGTGCAAGGGCTACGGGCTTTGCGAACACCGCAGCTTGCAATCAACAACAACAACGAAATGTATGCGCTGGCGACGGACCGTAGGCGTTGAGAGGCGGGCTCAGACTGAGTAGACCAATTAATAGAGAGATAAGAGGAGCCGCTTAGAAATAAATAAATAAATAAATTACTTTTCCATTAGATTTGTTTAATATCTTTGCTTTGTTAGTGTAATTTGCACTCTCCTAATTTGCTGAAACTTTGTATTCTCCCTCTTTCTCTCATCTCTTTCTCCCGCTCTCTATTATAACTATAATTTCACTCTCTTTGAACCTCTCTAAACTTCTTATAGACTTTTGGGTGCTATTCTCATTGTCTCTCTCTCTTGCTTGCTTTTACATTGTAATTGTTCGTGCGTTATAGTTGTTTGGTGCCCCACAAGCCACGCTCAGTCGATAGAAGCTTTTTCTCTCGCGCTCTCTGGCTTTCGATTTAATTCGTGATCCGCGCTCTTTTACTTTTTGTGCTTTGTGTCTTTGCGGTTTTGGAATTTGATCCCAGTGCCAAATTTACTTGAGGTATTTTTCATATTTTATTTTATTTTCTTTAATTTTCTTATAATGACTCTTATCTGTTCAATGACAAATTGTATTCTTTCTTCTTCACTTAATGAAGATATTATTTTCTGCTGGTTCTGCGAAACAATGATGCATGTTAAATGTGCAGGATTTATTGGCAGAGTTAGAGACTTTCTTGAGCAGCGTGCCGGTCTCATGTGGGCATGTGAGTCCTGCAGGAAAATGGTAAGTGATATGACCAGCAATATGAGGCAGACTCGAGACGGCCTGTTAAATCTTTCGGGAGCTATTAAAAAGCTCAATGAAGGGTTTGATTCCGTTTGTGACCAATTTAGTAATAAAAAATTACTAAGCGAGTGCCCAAACGGAAAAAAGCTATCTCAACGGCAGTAAATAAAGTTGTGGCATCTACCCCAAATCCGAACCTGGTAACTGCAGCAATTTCTGGTGACTCAGCAACTGTGCCAATGGATACCGCTGGGTCCGGTGGTGTCCCTGTTTCCGGAAGTCATGTTGGGAAAAAATCTTCAGAGCCGGCGGAGTTACCAAATTCGGCGCCAACCGTACCCATAGGTACAGTAGGTGCAGTTTCTGGCTCTCAGCCGAGTGAGGTTCAGACGGCTGCTGGGGATCTAGATTTACCCCGGATACCAAATCTGAGGATGTTTTGGAATTTACACGAGAAAAATTCCCATCCGAGGACATTGCAGTTGAACAATTTCGATTTTCGTACGCCCGTAGGATATCGTCTTTTAAAATATTTGCTCCGCCTGATGTATTTAATCTACTACTTTCTGAAAGCTTTTGGCTTAATGATGATTTGTTCCTAATAAACCGAGAACAAATAACAGGCCTCAAACTGTGCCTAATAAACGGCTTTCCACTGTGCCAAAAAACTAATAGGTTTATTTTTGGCTTATCAAAATGTTAGAGGACTAAATATGAAGCTACCAAAGCTTTATGCGGACACCTCTGCATTTACTGAAGATATTTTGGCTTTTACGGAAACTTGGCTGAAACCAGAGATATCTGACTCTGAAGTTCTGTCAAATAACTTTAGCACCTATAGGACCGATCGCTCCCCGAGTAGGGGGGTGGTGTACTGATTGCCGTTACCTCTACTTTAACATCGGAGAGACTTCATTTTCATATCCCTAACGAAATTTAATTTGTTAGTGTCAAAGTTTCCCTGCAATCCTTATCTATTTTTGTAACCTGCTCTTATATTCCTCCTGGCTCTGATTTATCCATTTATGAGCACCATCTGTCTGCTATAAAATCTGTTTTATCCTTCCTCTCTAACAGAGACCTTTTGATTGTTTTGGGTGACTGTCCAGATGGATTCCCTGGGTGTGTGCTTAAGTTTTGTGCTTCAACCATTTGTAAACCGATTCTTAAACTTTTTCATTTGTCTATTTCATCATTAGTTTTTCCAACTATCTGGAAGGACTCTTTCATTATTCCACTCCACAAAAAGGGTGCGAAGGTGGATGCCCAGAACTATAGAGATATTTCTAAATTGTCGGTAATTCCTAAAGCATTTGAACGTATTATTACATCTCATTTGCAACATTTATGTTCCTCGCTAATATCACCGTGTCAGCATGGTTTTGTTAAGCGAAGATCGACCACCACCAACCTTCTTGAATTGTCATCGATTGTAATAAATGGATTTAAGAAAAAAATGCAGACTGACGTAATATATACAGATTTTAGTAAGGCCTTTGACTCTGTTAACCATTCTCTCCTTTTATTCAAATTAGATCAGCTTGGGTTTCCATGTAATCTATTAACTTGGATTTCAAGTTACTTGAATGGTAGGACTCAGATGGTTATATTTAAGAGCGCTGTTTCTAAAATGGTCTACGTGACATCTGGCGTTCCTCAAGGTAGTCATTTAGGCCCTTTGCTGTTTACTTTGTTTATTAACGATCCCTCTATCGTAGCACATTCTCGTGTACTAATGTACGCTGATGATGTTAAGCTTTGTTTATCTTAAAAAGATATAGGGTCAGGCTTCAACTTACAGTCAGATATGGATCGTTTTCAGGGATGGTGTGAGTACAACCTTTTAAATTTGAACTGCCTTAAATGCAACGTTATGACTTTTTATAGGGGTACTCCTACGTTTATTAGTTATTCTCTTCAGAATAACGATTTAGGTGTTCTTCTCGACCCAAAACTTAAATTTGACTGCCACATAATGGCCACTGTCAATAAAGCTATGAGTGTTCTTGGGTTTATAAAGCGTTGGTCAAAAGAATTTGATGACCCTTATACAACCAGATTATTATTTACCTCCCTTGTCCGTCCTATTTTGGAATATTGTTCTTCAGTTTGGAGTCCACAATATCAAGTGCACATCGACCGTATTGCGTCGGTACAAAAAAAATTTCTCCTTTTTGCCCTTCGTAGTTTGAACTGGGATCAAAACGTAAGGCTACCTTCCTACCAGAGTAGATTACTATTGCTTAATTTACCTACACTTGAAAACCATGGAATAATGCTTGGCACTATTTCTATGCAAAATCTTATAACAGGTGATATTAATTATGTAGAAATGGTAAACCGTTTAACTTTTAATGTTCCCGTTAGACTAACACGAAATTATTACCCTCTTAATTTGCCTCAATGTACTTCAAATTTTACTCTGCATGAGCCCTTTCGCGTTCTATGAAAAATTATAACAATCTTTATCATTTAATTTTCACTTCAACATCTATCCCTGTATTAAAAACTAAAATTTTATCTCATTTGCTTCAATCTTAGTTTTAGCCTTTATAATGTGTCCCGCCTCTATTTGTTTCATGTATCTTCCTCGCGAACTCGCATTTTTGCCCAAATTGATAAAGGGTATCGTTGGGCCACTTGTTTGTACTGCTCGTAGTGCATCAACGTCCATCATATAAACATCAATACCAAAATATAACCGTTTACCGAATAAGCAGATTCGGTATGGAACCAGTACCGGAACCGGAACCGAAATAAGATTCGGTTTGATTCCATGCCCTTAATAGACAATCATGCCCCCGCTAGCTTTGAATAGTACGCAGATCCCCAAAGCCAGCGATGTAACAAATCTCGGCGTTCTTCTCTACAACTTCACCCTTAAGCCCATTTGGACTTACGGCTCCCAGTGGCCAAAGGCATATAGATGGCGGCCGTTTCTTCCTCAACCGTGTGCCCCTATCCAAAAAGTGGCGCCGAAGGATCGGCTATGTCCTGCAGGAGGAGATCTTTTTCCCCCCCTTGACGCTCCGCGAAACGGTGGTCTATACGGCGCTCCTGCGTTTGCCAGAATCGATGCCGCGGGCGGAGAAGATGCGCCAGGTGGACCATATTCTGGAGGCCCTGGAACTGGGTTGCTGCCAGCAGACCAAGTTCGGGGACCTCAACCGGGTACTCTCCGGCGGCGAGAAGAAGCGGGCGAATATCGCCTGCGAACTGCTCACCAATCCGCTGCTCATGCTCCTGGATGTATGTGAATATGCTTCCAGGTAATTTCAAAATTTAATAACACACTTTTGGTATATTTATTTATTTATTTATTTATCTATATCGCCAATGGATAAATCCTTATCTGGCTACTCGTTACTACAATTAATTAACTTAAATCTATTATTGAAAATTAACTTAAAAAATATTCCCTAAGGGTTTGCCTTAACAGTTCCTTCTTGGCCCCCCAGCTGAATCTAATGCTCGTAGGCAAAGAATTAAACATTCTAAGAGCTCTTAGTAATGGCTCGTTGCGAGCATAATTTGTCCTGACAGCACGTTCCAGAAATGGTAACAAGGTACGAAGATTCCTGGCAAGAGCTTTAAAATTAATGCATCCCAACAGGCAAGGACAATCAGTATTACCTACCAGCAGATCAATGAGGAAAAGAAGGCCTGCAATTGCACGGCGATCCCTCAAGGAACAAGTGTGAAGCAGGGAACACCGGCTAGCATAGAGCGGAGCCGGTTCAGTAAAATGCAAGGATTGCAATGCAAACTTTAAAAACTTTTTCTGCAACCTCTCAATCCTATTAATCTGGAAACTTCCTGAGGGATTCCAAATAAAGGAAGCATTTTCGACCCTGGAACGGACAAACGCAGAGTATACAGACAATCTGGAATACGTTTCTTTGAATAAGGCCGTGTTTCGCTTAACAGAGCCGAACAATGCGTATGCTTTTGGTAATATAAAATTAAGATGTTCATTAGAGCTGGGATACTATCGATGGTCGCGCCACTCGATAGTTTCGATGTTTTCAAAGCAAAAATTCGATAGTATCGATAGTATTGTCATATTTATTTAATTTTTTTTCATATAAAGGTATGGGAAAATACCATTCAGTATTTCCAGGAGCAAAAGATATTTGACCAAACGCAAACCTGTAACACTTGATGTGTTTTGCTCTCTCTTTCTTACCTTTTTGATTGCGACGTAGAACGGACAAGTTGACTTTAAACACGTGAATAATAAAGTGAAGAATTATAAGTTTAAAGTAAACTAAACGTTTTTCTTATTTGATTGTGATATCTGGGTGGCCTTTTTACAATAAAAGGTTTTTTGTTTTTTAAGCTAAATACATAATAACAAAGAGAAAAAAAAATCAAAATTATTCTACCTCATCATTAACATAAATTATAAGGTAACTTCAACAGATATCATAAAAATGCAGGTCATTTTTGAAATAAAATAAAAAAAAAAAAAAATTATTCTATCCAGGAATTTTTCTGCAAAAATAACAAAATGTCCACATTATTCGCCTTAAACGAAGCTCTGCGGTTATTTATGACGAGGGCAGGTTGCGGGAACACATAAAAATGTCGGCACTAATTTTTTTAAATTATATTCATTATGCTGAAATAAAAGAAATGTTATTTATGTTTTTCCTTATGTTTAGTGAAGAAAAAAAATGCCCAGCACCATCGATAGCGTCAAAAAACTATCGATGGTGACTCAGAAAGGCAAAAATTCGATATATCGATAGTGCCATCGATAGTATTCCAGCTCTAATGTTCATTAAACAGAAATTTGTCATCAAATAATACCCCAAGATCTACTAATTCATTCAAAACAGAGATAGGGTGGTAGATAAGTGGATGGGATGGTTACAGGACGTTTCGCATAACGAACGATGTGGCACTTATGAAGGTTTAAAGGCAAATTATTTTTGGAACCCCAAATACAGATTTTATCTAAATCCGATTGAAGCAATATCGAATCATTTACGGTACTGACAGTCCTATAGATTTTAAGATCATCTGCATAAAGAAGGAAGTTAAAAAATTTGATGCATGCACAAAAGTCATTTATAAAAGTAATAAAAAGTAAACGGCCAAGAGAGCTACTCTGAAAAAGTCCTGATGCCGCTTTATGGGGATGGGATAATGCACCACCTATGGGTTGGCAAGAAAGTCATGTCGTTTTTTTTTCAATATTTTCAAAGATGATTTATTTATATCAGGACTTATAATTAATCAATTATGTATTGGCCATTTAGTTTGACCACTAATGACCATCTCTCGGGCAGCTGCATAATTCCGCGCTCGAAGAACTTTTGGTATTTTCCAGCAAAGAATCGAGACAAGTGGTTTTCGACAGCCTCGTCTGAATCAAAGATTTTACCATTCAAAAAGTTTTGAAGAGAGCGAAACAAATGGTAATCTGAAGGTGCTAAATCCGGAATATAAGGTAGATGTGGAAGCACTTCCCAATTCAGCTTTGTTAATTTTTGCCGATTGACCAAAGATGTGTGGGGCCTAGCGTTGTCATGGTGAAAGACTATATACCCTTGCGATTAGCAAGTGCCGGCTCCTTTTCTTTAATTTTTTCCGCCAAATTGGATAGCTGGCGACAGTACACATCTGAATTGATGGTTTCATTCCGTCCCAGCAGCTTAAAGTGCACCACACCCTTCCAATTCCACCAAACAGACAGCATAACTTTCCTCTGATGGATATCGGCCTCTGATGTGGCTTGGGCTGGCTCATCTTTCTTGCTCCATGATCTTTTTCGTTGGACATTATTGTACACAACCCACTTTTCGTCGCCAGTAATGATCCGCTTCAAAAAAGGATCGTTTTTAATCCGTTGCAGCAGAGAATGGCAGTTATTGATACGCTTAGTTAGGTGAATTTCCTTTAAGTTATGCGGAACCCAAACATCGAGCTTGTTTACGTCGCCAAATTTCTTCAAATGGTTTTCAACCGTTGTATGCGACACACTGAGCTTCTCTGACATCTCCCGCGTTGAATAACGCCGGTTTTCATCCAGCAAAGCCTGAATTTGTTCGTCAAAAA
Source organism: Drosophila lutescens (assembly GCA_037075285.1). NCBI lineage: Eukaryota > Metazoa > Arthropoda > Insecta > Diptera > Drosophilidae > Drosophila > Drosophila lutescens. The sequence goes on from JBAMCF010001114.1 coordinate 22,235, forward strand.
CGGCCGATGGTCGACCAGAACGTGGGGCGTCTTTAACTCCAAAATCTCCAAGCCTGAATTTGGCAAACCAGCGCTGACATTGGCGATCACTCATGGCATCTTTACCATACACTTCGCACAATTTTTCGCGAGCTTCGACCGCTTTTTTTTTTCGGAAATAAAAAAGCAAAATATGCCGAAAATGTTCACAAATGTTACAAATCGCAAAAATGTTAAATTTCCTATTATTTCTCTTATTTCCGATCGTTCCTATGGCAGCTATATGATATAGTAGTTCGATTTTGATAAAATTAAAATCGAAATTCGGAAATATTTAAAAAGAGTCATATCCCAGAGTAGAAGAGAATACAATAAAAACCAACGGAGCAATAATTTATTTCCTATTATATTCCCATTAATTTTCCGATCGTTCCTATGGCAGCTATATGATATAGTCGTCCGATTTTGATAAAAAAATTTTCGAAATTCATAAATAATTAAAAACTAATATTCCCAAGATTAGAAGGTAATACTTCAAAAAACACCGAAGCTAGAATTTTTTTAACGTTTTTTTTCCGATCCTTCCTATGGGAGCTATAGGATATAGTTGTCCGATCCGGTCGGTTCCGACTTATATACTACCTGCAATAGAAAGAAGACTTTTGGGAAAGTTTCATCCCGATAGCTTAAATACTGAGAGACTAGTTTGCGTAGAAACAGACAGACGGACAGACGGACAGACGGACAGACGGACGGACTGACGGACATGGCTAGATCGACTCGTCTAGTGATGCTGATCAAGAATATATATACTTTATGGGGTCGGAAACGTCTCCTTCACTGCGTTGCAAACTTCTGACTGAAATCATAATACCCTCTGCAAGGGTATAAAAAGTGTGACCCTGGTGCTCGATTAGTCGTAAATAAATTAGATTAAAAACGATTACTAAAAAAAACGACATGACTTTCTTGCCCACCCAATATTTCAACATGATAACGTCTGTTATCCAAATACGATGCTATCCAATTAAGAAATGAGGAGTGAAAGCCTAGTTTGGAAAATTAAGCCTTAAGGGCAGAGTGACACACCTTGTCAAAATCTTTGGCAAAATCTGTGTAAATCGTGTCCATCTGTGCGTGATCCACAAATGCATGTACACAGTGACTCGAAAAAATAGCCAAGTTGGTCGTCGTAGATCGACCAGGCATGAAGCCATGTTGGTTAGGTTCTATATAAGACTTTATTAAGAACTAGCAGGGTCGGTAGCCCGCAGCTTCGCCTGCGGAAACTAAAATTTAAAATAAGGCATACCTTTATCTTTGCTAATTATTTTAAATTTAAAAAATTCCTTATTTTTAGTCTTCAAGCCGAGAAAAGATTTTATCAAAACTTTCTTCCTTAAATTCCGTAAGAACAACAGTATTTTGTCCTATGCAAACTACTTAAGGCAAACACAAAAATTCCCAAAAAAAAACCATTATGTGTTTTTTTAAATCGTTCTAAAATTCTTATGGATTGTTTTCATAAGTTATCAGATGGACAAAATAGACACAAACAAATTCGTTTTTCGATACAAATCCTTACTCTAAATTTCTTTAAAACATTAGTACTTTGTCCAAAACATATTGTTAAAATATAAAATGTCATACTGCGCTGAGCATGTAATTAAATTCCCAATCCATTGCCATTCAAGCCTAGAAACATTATTCTAAACAAATTTTTTTGTGAACAAAATTGATAAGATACGAATTTGATGAAATTTACATGTAACCATATTAAACTTTTTTTCAATTTCGGAGAGTTTTGACTATTGCTGTCTCGCTTTTACCCAGATTAATTTATGGATTTTTTTCGTATGAATGAAAAGTACACAAAAAGTGTTGCTTTGTCAAATATGGATTATCACGCCGCGTTGAGTTCGTAATTCAATTCCAAATCGTTTAGCGTTTAAATCTAGAAAATTAATTTGATTTCTTAAAAATAATGAAAATAATTGCATTAAGATATGTATACATATTTAAGAAATTTGAGGGAATATTTTTAATGTGAGTTCGCTTTGAAATGTTACAACCTATCCAAAATGTGATGGGAAATTCATCCTTCCACAGTTTAAAAAAATGATTGTCTCCAATTCTTGTTTTAAAAAATGGAAACAATAGTATCGCCTTTAAGTGGACGCTCATATTATAAGTTTAAGAACATTTTTGAAAGTAAGGATAATATTAGGGTGGATTTTCTTTTATCGGTCCTTTAAAACAAATCCTGTTGATCTTGGCTTTGCTACCTCGTTCTACTTTCCCCTTTGTTAATTGTCCCTGTAATTTTTGTTAATCAAAGACGAAATTGTAAAGCTATTCAAGCCAAATTATGTTTTCTTCTTTTAAAAATGTTATTTCTTGATAATTAATTAATTACCAAAGAATGTAGCAAGGGTATTTTTATGCACATATATGTTACCTAAAGGTAACGAAAAGGTAAATAAAAACCAAATACTTTTGGTGATTTTGCTACCACAGTAGACAACTCTTATAAAGGAAACAAATATTTATATGAAGCAATGTCAAGAAAGGCATCAAGAAAATCAATTCAATATTAACCGCATTTTAGAATTATTATTTTGTTTTCAGTATTTTTTATTAATCAATTTTTCACCTTGATTAGAATTATATTAACAAAGACAGGAAGACAGCTGGACGGGGTAGCCGTGAATCAAATTGTTTAAACATTTGAATTTGTTTAAACAATATGAGGCACGTGTAATAAAGAGCAAGAGAATCAATTGGTTTAAATATTTAATGTTCTTTTAATATTATCAATGCGATTTGAATTTTAGTTCACAAAAATCGGTTACAAAATGTCTTAAATGTGGAAATGTAAATGAAATATTCGTTTAGCAAAAGGATATCAGTATTATCTTGAATTTGACTTTGAGCGAATCTCAATTCCTTAGTCACCCAGCAGGAAAGTGAGAAGTTGGTTTTTGTGTTCTTGAAATCCTGTTCCTTTTTGCAGGCGGCGGTGTGGGGTTAGATAATTTCTGAGCGTTAAATGGGGGTGGGTTTCTGAGTAGCATCAATATCAGGCCACTTATGCACTGTGTGATTTCTGTGGCACTACGATTATAATATTTTTTAACAAAAAAATCACAAACTTATAATATTAAAAAATCCTATGATTTACACCAAAACCAAAAATCTTGTTCTCACATTTATCTTTAATTTTTAGTAATTTGAAAATTCGAAGAAAAATATTAATAATTTTTAATCAAATAAATTAAACTAAATACTATGATCATAATGTCTATAATCATAATATTTATTGATGATTTTAATTTATTTTACTCACATAATAAGAATGAATGTGGGTAATGATCACATTTATCAAGGATTGCCATAAAATTACAAAGGAAAATATTATTGTTTTTTATAATTTTAAACATTTTCTGTGAAATAAAATAATTTGATCGTCAGATCGTGGCAGGTGTGACCCTAACTTACAACGAAATTAACACCAAATGTATCTGCATTTTGCATTTTGGTATTATCAAGTATATGATGCAGGGTCACATCATTTTACATTTCGTCCAAAAAAGTGAAAAAAGTGAAAAATCGTTCGGTTAATTCTAAAAAACAAGAAAAAGGTAAGTGATAATATAAATGTTGTTGCTTAATAATCTTTATTTCAGCGTTACAGAGGTTAGTACCACAGACATTTTCGCCATTAATAAATAAAAGCCTCTAGATGCTATCTTTAACACAAACTCTGCATTTCAGTGTCACTTAAAATGTTTTTAATCTTCATCAGTGGTAAATGGTGTGCGGTGTTCATTAAATGGTTGTATGAATAGTACTTCAGTACTAACTTAGTTGTTTAACTCAATCAAAATATTACATTTATTTCAGCCAGGCCGATTGAGACTTCTTGGGATGCGTTTGCATTTCCCGTGTGTGATTTTTTCTTTTCATAATTCCCATTCCCGACATTAAACATCTGATCAGAGGGTAAATGAACGGCCATGGCAAACTAGGCATAATTTCTGGAGAGATCCCTTAATTTTGTATGGAGATGTAATAATGGTAATTACTCTTATTATTATTCCTGGTCTTACATTCATATCTTAATTATTTTTGATATTTTCAGAAGACAGGCTTACAAGACATGGATAACTAAGACGTGCATTCGGCCAAGCAAAAACCGGGAGTGCTTCAGGCATTAACAATTTTTAATTCCAATGCTTCGATTGTAAATATTATTAATAAATACACATACAAAAATTACATGAAAAAAAGGTATTTTTTATTGTGGGAAATCAGATACTACAAAGTATTGGAAAACCAAAACTGGGAGGGTGTGGAAAAGCAGATATTGCAAATAGAGGAAAACCATAACTGAGCACGTGTGGAAAATCTATAATGCGGGAAGTCGAAAAACCAGTGGATTTTGTCCTGCATTCTTCTGCCAGAGATCCAGATATAAACCTCATTTCCCCCTTACTTTTTGTGTCACCCCCGTGTATTTTGAAACTAGAGATGGAAGAAATGTACGGGGTGAATGAGGTTTAGTCCCTTCCGCTTATATGGAGAAACCTGATAAAAATATGTTATTTTCCAGAGGAATTTTCCCGGTGGGTATGTATCTAATGGCTGTGTGTGTAAAATACGCATTTTTTGGATATATATATTTTGTGCGTGTGTGTGTACATAGCAGATCGAATCATTGTTTTTGTTTTTTACAAATACAAAGTTTGTCGATAACTCAACATTTGAAAACTAATAAATAGTTTGCTGATCAGGCTTTTGCATTTTAAAAACAAAAGCAATTTTAAGGAAAATTTCGACTGTAAAATTCAGCTTAATGGAACTTCTGTAAAGCTACCGATATTTTAAAATTTAACGTTAACCTAAAAAAAAGCGCAAAAGAAAAGATTTGCGATATGATCGATTTTTTAACCGCGCATTTTAAATAAACAGTGGTATTTTCGTTTTTCCCCTTGCGCGGTCACACTTACAATGCGACACACACACATTTACGACTTAATGGAAAGTGCGCCAGCAGAACATACATACATACATATGTGGAGGCCGTGACGTCAAATCGGCAAAGCAAAATTGGAAAATATTGGGGACTTGGTTAAGGAGGCTGAATTTCAAAAAAATTAAAATGCAGTTAATTGCGGATATGCCATAATATGATGAACATAACATTTTAAAACCATTTTAACAACATTTATAACAGAGAAATGGCAAAAGAAAGAATTAAAAAAAAAAAAAAAATCGATTTTTGGGGCACTTTGGGGTCGTTTTTTGTTTTAATTTTTACGTTACACTCTGCGCCTAATTATTTCCGAATTAATTTTATTTTTCTAGATTTTTAGGTCAATCCGTTCTGGGTGGAATTTGCTACTGACCAATTTTTTGATAAAGACAAATATTGATTTAAAGAAGATAATTTTTTGAAAATTATTTTTCAAGCAATTTAGCAATGTTAACGATTTTAACAATTGGCCTATAATTCGAAATATCAAATTTACTTTCTCCTTTACGGACCGGCATAACTCTCGAAATTTTCCATCTAATTGGGAATCTACCCTGAGACAAAGAAGAGGAAAACAAGATCTGTAGAGGTAGGTAAAGACTGCCAATGCAATTCTTAAGGAAGAATGAAGAAATTCCATCAAAGTCTAGCCTTGGGGAGTCATCAAAATAACTGATTGCTTCAGAAATTTCCTCATACAATATGTTCAGACATCCAATGTTACAAATTTCTGGAATTGAATTTAAAGTTTCTTGATTATACCAATCATTTGAAGGTTCAATGTTTGAGGAAAAACACGCAGCAAACAAATTAGCGATATCAGCCTCAGTGGAAGCAGCAACATCACCATAGGACATAGTTGAAGGTATAGACGAATGAGATTTCTTAGAATTAACAAAGCGCAAACGCCTTAGGGTTGGCCTTCAAGCTATGCTCAACTTCACTAATGTATTGGTTGTATAGAAATTTATTGAGAAACTCAAACTCACGTTTATGCTGCCTGAATCTTTCACCATCTTCTGGGTTATGTGTTTTAGAAAATTTCTTGTAAAATTTGTTCCTAAGGTTTTTGTATTTTTGCAGTCCTTTTGTATACCAAGGAAGCCTGTAGGAACCCCGTACCCTGGAACGGACTATGCTGTCAAGGGTATTTCTAATAGTTGAAAGAAATGTTTTATAATTAGTTTCAATGCAAGGGTTCGATAGTAAGGCGCACCAATTCAGGGATAGCAGGCAATCCCTTAGGGAACTCAAACTAGAGAGATCAAATATGTATCTAGGATTAGAATCAATAAATGGCAGAAAGCTATAAAATTCAATGTTAAAGCACAAAGGCTTGTGATGCACAACACAATTCGAAATGGTAAATTCAGCAAGAGTTACGTTAGAATGAACAATGGAATTAATGAAGATTAAATCAAGAACGTTATGCAACGTCAACAATTAAGTAATTAGTTGTTGTTATTCACGTCTAAAATTGGGAAACAGATTGTTT
>JBAMCF010001115.1:0-17497 GCA_037075285.1 Drosophila lutescens
CGTTTTTAACGGCGTTGGTTTTTTTCATGACCACTTTGTAGGCCTTTCCCCACAGGTCGTTTTCTGCTTCATCGCAGAGTTGCAGGAAGCACTGCTTTTTGCTGCTTTTTATTTCCCGCTTTAGGATCTTCCTCTTTTGGGTGAAAACTTTCCTAAGTATATGGAAGTCTTCGGTTCCGCGGGCCCTATGGTAGGCTCTCCTAGCGCAGGCTTCTTTGACCTTTTCCATCAATGCCCGTTCGTTGTCCGCTAATTCCGTCCCATCCAGGGCCGCTCTAAATGCTGGTATGTCGAGCGTATTTTCTTTGTAGTGTCCTCGGGTAATTGTCGGTGTGGCGGTTCTTCGCGTGCTGATGGTGCTTATAATTGCACTATGGTCGCTCGCCGTGTAGATCTCACTAATCTCCCATGTCGCCGTCGCCGCGAAGCATGCGCTTACGTAGGTGAGGTCGATTATGGACTGCGCTCCCGCTCTCCTAAATGTAGGGGTGGAGCCCGTGTTTTGTAGGACTACGTCCAGCGATGCGAACGTCTCAGTGACTACTCTTCCTCTGGCGTTTGTTGAGGCTGACTCCCACTCCGTTGACCACGCATTGAAGTCTCCGGCAATAATCGCAGGCGAATGTGCTCGTATGTCGTTTGCCAGGCTGTCTATCGTCTCGCTAAACTCCTCTAGTGCCCAGCTGGGTGGAAAGTAGCAGCTAAAAACCCAAAGGTCTTTTAGCTTCGCCCTTACGTAGCCTTTTGATGCTTTCACGCATGCTAGATGTTGGGCTGGTTGCCCACATGTCCAGATTGCTGCTTTTCCCATTTGATCCTTGACCCACGTGTTGGATCTAATTGCTTTGTAGGGCTCGCTCAGGATTGCCAGGTCAATTTTGAGCTCGGAAATTGTTTGGGTGAGAAGATCCTGGGCCACCCTGCAGTGGTTAAGGTTTAGCTGCATGACCCTTAACATCTTTGTAGTGATTTTACCGCCTCGACATACGCTGGGCATTTAAAGCTCCCAGACGCGTGGTTCGTTGGGAGATCTTTTTTCTGCGCACAGGGTAGGCAGTGTGGGTCCCTATTGCAGCTTCTGGCCTCGTGGTTTTTTCCACCACACTTGAAGCATGCTCCGCGCAGGTCCGTTTTTTCTGCGCAGGTCGACGAGATATGGCCGAACGCGAGACACTTGTAGCAGCGTTTTGGCGAAATAGGTTTAATCCGGCAGTTCTAAGATTGCTGTGGCGTTGGCAGCAATAGTGTGGCTATCGCAGGCCGTTTCTAGTGGCTCAGCGTACGGCCTCCCAGAGAGGGTCGTCTACTTACTATAGCCCTCACTGCTCTCTATGACTTCATCCGGTCAGAGCCTGCTCTAACTCCTGAGCGTTTCCGACCGCCTTTTTTACCTCTTCTGCGCTGTGGTCTGGAGACTTCTTTAGTTGCAGCAGGAGATCTCCCTTGGCCGTCTTCCGGATGGTCTGTACGTCCCCACTGACATGTTTTAGCGTGGAGTCTCCTTTAACGGCCTTGAGAAGTTCCGCGTAGGTAATCTCCCCGACTCTTGCAACCACGATGGCGTCTGGTCTGGCCTTGAGCTGCCTTTTCGACTTTCCCTTAGGGTTTCTGTCAGCTACTTGATGGAAATCTTCTTGTCGCTTCTCTTGTAGCCATTCCCGATGTATCCTCTTCATTGGTGGCGTACATTTTTGGCCTGCTGCTGGCTCCCTTGCCCTTTTCGGTGTCGCTATATTCCTTTCTTTGCCACACCGCTTGTTGTCTCGCTGTTCGGCTCTCGGTGTAGTTTGCGTGGCACTTTCCCTGCACTCCTTTCCTATGGCTTTCTCCTGCTTGATGGAGGCCACTGCCGTTTTATGCAGCTCTACCAGCTCTCTTAGGAGATCGCGCATCGGCTGTTTGATGACCCTGTGGTCCTTAAACAGAAGGGAGAGGCCATTCACAGCCAGGCCAATTTTTGCAATAACGTCCTCCAGGGACGTGATTGCCTCCGCTTTTTCTGGCTGCTGTTCAGCATTATGCTGAGCCCGCTGCGTTGGCGATCTGGTCGTCGCTGAGCTTTTTGCGAAGGGGTTTGCCTGGTCCATTGGTCATTCAACGTCCGCGACAGGGGTTCCCTCGCTGGTCTCAGATTTCTCCTAGACTTTCTGACGATGGGGGTTATACCGCCCCTTTTCGGTCCCCAGAGCCCCGTTTACTGAGGCGCCGCCTAAGCGGGGGGGTTGGGATTTGTCGGATCCTTGACTTGCTGCCCCTGGTTCCCCTATCTGGACTAGTGAAGAAGTTCGGCCTTCCTTTTTGAACTCTACGTTTTAACCCTTTCAAAAGCTGACTGCTACGAGTTGAATATCTTCTTTGAGCTCGGCCTAGAGGTATGCAATATCCTAGCTGCTAGCAGCGGCTGGTTTCAGTTACCAATTCTGGCTGTGGTTTGAACGCTTTCCAGCACTATCGGAGTGATCAGCTGTTTGTCCAGTTGCCAAAAAAGGGGAAACGCGCAATCGCCCACGGAAAAAACTTTGTTTTTGTTTTCCCAGTGGGAAGAGTGCGGGAGAAAACAGAGTCTTGGTGACCCCTCTCTCCTCAACCCTCGGTGGAGCACCAGTTTTAATTGTCTAAGCGCTATGATGTGATGCACTCAACGCACAGACCCACCCCTCCTATGGGGATCACGCTGCTCACTTTGTTTACCTTTTCAGGGCTGTTTAAGGCTTTCTAGTGGGAAAAAACTCAGGAGGTAATTAAAAGCACTCACTGACTCTCCTACGATTTTTTCGGAATCCTAGATATGTTACTTTAGTTGTTTGTGGGGTAATAATGTTGTTCAGGGATAGTGGAGGGCAGGTTTGCCTGTTTAGGGTAAAAGTAACATGTTTACATTTTTGTTCGTTTACGTTTATGCGCCAGTCTGCTAGCCATTGTTCTAGAAGCACGAGGTGATCTACTAGGTTTTGCGTTGCTCTAAGAGGACATTTAGACCGACTTAGGATGGCAGTATCATCAGCAAAAGTTGAGGTTGTTGTAAGAGTGGATGTCGGGAGGTCGGCTGTATAAATAATATACAATGTCGGCCCAAGCACACTTCCTTGGGGTACTCCAGCTTTTATTGGATGATAATCAGAGAGGAAATCTTTGCATCGCACTGCAAAGCTTCTTTTCTGTAGGTAGGACTCCAAAATTGTATGGGTGCTTTGTGGAAGTATTAATCTGATTTTATGAATTAAGCCGTCCAGCCACACGCGGTCGAAGGCCTGTGCGACATCCAGAAAGACAGCGGAGCAATATTCTCGCCTTTCAAATGCATTTCGTATCTCGGAGGTTATCCGGTTCACTTGTTCAATAGTTCCGTGTTTTTCACGAAATCCGAATTGGTGCATTGGTATTGCATTGTGGGCTTGTAAGTATTGCTTGATGCGACTGAGGAGCAGCTTTTCAAATATCTTTGATAGGCACGGCAGAAGGCTGATTGGCCTATATGACGATGGCTGGGACTTGTCCTTTCCGGCTTTATGGATCATTATGATGACAGACTTCCTCCATTGTTGAGGATAATATCCAGAATTCATCATGCTGTTAAATATTATGGTTAGAAGATGTATTGCACAGTTTGGCAGTTCTATAATCATTTTTGGGGTGATGAGATCGTGACCCGGCGCTTTCTTTTTGTCTTGGGACTGTATGATTCTTGTAACTTCTTCTGGATGGAATAAAATTTGCGGGCTAGCGTATGTAGGGGTGATTCACTTTCTATTGGTGGACATATGCCTGACTTAGCTTTCCACAGTGGATATCGTTTGCTATTTGGTGAGAGTTGCTTCATAAAAGATAGTTCATCTCTATTTTTCTCAGCTTCTAATGCTTTGCGGAGTATGCAGTTGGCTATTTTTAGGCGCTCCTTGGAGGCTGGGGATCAATGGGCTTGCCAATCTCGACGAAGCCTTCTCTTATTGTATAGCAGTTCTTCGATGTGCCTAGAAGCACGTCTGCTGTTAAATGGTTTATTAGATGTTATAGGTTGCGTGGAATGTTGTGCAGCCAGTGTAATAACATTCACTAACGCTTCAACTGAATTGTCGAGGTCTTCTTCACAGGAAATGTTTGGGCAGTCATTAATATGGTTACTTACATACTTTCTGTATTTGAGCCAGTCTGTTTTACCAGTAGTTAGAGAATGTGGGCGTTCTGTAACCTTAGGATGGTCGTAGAGGTGAAGCAAGATGGGCGAATGATCTGATGATAGATCTGATAAGTGCTCCACACGAACATGAGCCTGCGGCACTCTTCTTGTGATAGCAAAATCAATCAGGTCAGGTTTCTTTTTTGGATCTGTTGGCCAATATGTGGGCTTACCCGGAGAAATAAAGTCAAGCTTGTTGCGTGGAGTTATTATCGCGTTGTAAAGTTGTTTTCCCTTGGGGTTGATGAGTCGATATCCCCAGTGGGTGTGCCAGCTGCTGTAAAGCGGTCACCCAATACATCGAAGAAGTTTAGGAATTCTGCTTCGGTAATAGCGAAGCGCGGTGGGCAGTATATAGAGGCTAGGTTTAGGTAGCCGCTTTGGGTTTCGAGGTGTACTGCTGTTGCTTGGATATAAGTCGTAGCGAATGATGGCATCTCGTAATGCCTAATGCGATTCTTTATCAGAATTCCAGTACCTCCATGAGCCTTCCCATCAGGATGATTTGTCAAATAAAATGTATAGCCAGTAAGATAAAAATAGTTTTTATTTGTTAAGTGAGTCTCTGATATGAGCATGGCGTCAATGTCATATTGATCAAGGAACTGCATAAGCTCGTATTTGTGCTGCGAAATGCCATTCGCTTTCCAGAAAGATATTTTAAGAGTAATCATCTAAGGTTTTTGTTTGACTAGAAGCTCCAGGAGGAGATTTTGAGTGCGCACAAGCTCCTGCAGCGTTTGCTGCATTGCTCCCATTGTTTTTGTTATAGTTGCCAGCATTAATTCTATACCACTAGGTAAATGGGATGTGTTTACGCAGATACTTTCCGAAGTATGGTTCGATGCCTGTTGCTCCAACAATCCTGGAGTGGTTTGTTTAAATGTAGGTGTTGGAACTGAAGCGTAAGACCCGTTGTTGTAGCTCAGCGCCTGAGCAAAAGAGACTCCCGGTGTCGTTGTTGATGGTATGTATGGAAGATTTTGGCTGGCTGGGTTTCTAGCTGCAGTTATTTTTTGGGTTAGGCGGTTTTTCATCTCCTTATAAATACGGCATCCTCTGTAGTTGGCCGTGTGGTTTTCCCCACAGTTGCTACATTTTTTGGCAGATTGGTTCTCCTTATTTAGAGGGCAGTCCATAGTTAAATGTGCATCCCCGCAGACAACGCAGACTGCGCGAAGTTTGCAGTATTTTTTCGTATGATCATATTCTTGACAATTCGTACATTGGACGGGTCCACGGGGTTCCTCAACCGTGATTCTGCGGTGCAATAGATATTGAAGCTTGTAGATTGGGTGAACTTCGTTTTTATTTAAAGGCATATTTTCAGGCGTCAGTTCTATCTTGAACATTGGCTGGGGAATTTTGTTTCTGTTTATTATGTTTATAGCCGTTTTGGCATTAAAACCCTTTTCTTTAAGCCCATATATTATTTCAATGGTTGGAACTGTTGATTCAATTCCTTTGATAACTACTTGAAGGCCTTTGCTACTTTTAAGTTGGTAGGTATAGTAATTGGTTTTTCCCTCATCTACGTATTTGGCCACTGATCGATAATCTTGTTCGTCGTTTACCTGAATTTTGGTTTCATTTATGTTACCTCTTTTTATAGAAGTGGCATAGAACTTGTTAGCTCCAATTAGGTCAGTTATTTTTTGACGAACATATATGGGTGGTGGCCTTGGTTTCTTAGCCGTGGTTGTTTGAGTGGCAGCATTATCTTCGTTTCTGTCACTAAGAATCGAAAATCTGTTATTGGTCAGCGGATTTTTCGGGACAGTGATAGTATTTGATTTTGATACTTTGGTTGGTTTTTATAGAAGATTGCGGGCTTAATTTTCTTTTTATTTGCACATAGCGATCGATTCCAGTTTATATTAACTTTCCGTTAGCATTTTTTGTATTTTTTTGTTGGAGGAAGGGGAGCTTGCCGGTCAGAACTGACGATGCCGGGCGCTGAGTGACTGCAGTAGATGTCGTTGTTGTTGTGTTGGTTTTTGTTGTTAGTGTCGAAGTCACAGTGGTAAATACGGGCATTGTGCTGGTAGTTGTTGTTATATTGTTTGTAAGGTCGTGGGGGTCGGGGGACGGGCATTGGGCACTCCACGGCTCATTGGGTGCTGTGCCGCTTGCGCATAGTAATGCAGGGGAGAGCGAGCGCGCTCTCTCTGTGTTCACTTGCAATGTTGCAGTTTTCGTTGGTACTTTTGACTCATCAGCTCGTATACAAAAGTAAGCGTCGTTCTGATTTCTGATTGACGAAAGTCGACGTTCGTCTTGTTGTTGTTGCCGAGCTGTGCTCATTTTAATTATATTTCAGAGCTTGCACTCTGACACGTTGGCTTTAAATTTATAATTTGTAGTTTATATTAGTAATTTATCACACTAATCTTAAAATTTTTCATGGGCAACACGAGCACTTGTACCCATGCCTACCCAGAGCGTCTATTCGCGAATTAAGTTCGGTTATTTTCACTATACAAAAATACGTCTGATGTCGTTGACAGTTTATTGATTCGCGGAAGAATGAGCGAGAAAAGAATATATTAATGCATGTGAAATAAGCGGGTGTAAGGTATTAACCCCATAGAGCTCTGTTCTTTTTTTTCTGTGTTAGCCAGGTGCATTTCCCATTTTCTTTTCCATTTCTACTTGCATTTCCCCCAAATCCAGCAGCAGCCACATCTCGAGAAAAGCGCTTTCATCGATGGATTTTGAGCATGCGGTGAGTCCAATTTCTGTGTATTTAAATTAAACTGAAATAAAACAAAGAGAGAAAGCAAAGGAAAAGAATCGACGTAAATAGCCAAAAGGCAATGCATAAAAGCTAACGGAAAAGGGAATAGAAAAGGAAAGCAAATAAATTTTACGATAAAGCCATTGAGCCTGGAAATGTTCGAACTGGATGGTCGATCGCGCATGTTCGCATTATTTAAAAGAGAAAACAAGACATGACTTTCCAGTTATAGTTATTGGAAATAACAAAAGCCAGATGACCTATGTTGAAAGTATTTAAAATCTTATAGGAGTTTTATTGAAGCTTTATACTAGTTTAAACCCGATACCGCTCTAACGAAAATTTAATTCAAATTTCTTTTTGCATGAATTTATTTATTTTTTTTTATTTTTATCTTTTATCGTTTATTTTTATTGTTAATGCCCGTGCTTATGGAAATGAAGTCTAACACCCTGTTTACAATTTTAAGAGCCGAATTTTAGTGCGTAATAACTATTTTATAATGTTTTGAAAAATCCCGAGTTGGCAGCAGCTAGCTTAACCAATATGTAGAATATCACTTTAAAAGAGGGGTCGCTCAGGCTTTGGCCGCAATGGAATTGAGCGACCAAAGGAAGGGTGGGCAGACAGGGGTCCTCCGAAAACATCGATGGAGGCCCAAAAGGAAAGAATTCAGTAGCCAATCGAAATCTACATTCTACCAGCAAGTCGTGTGTTTGTGTGTCTCTTTTCTCTCAGTGTAGCTTGTCTTAGCACGCGAATTTATCTTATTGTCATTTAAATGGGCACCGATGAAAACGAGGAAGATCATCACCCCAATAGCTGACGAGCCTAGCCGGACAACTTTTTTTTCGCGTGCGCTCGTATTTCATCTACTACTTCTCGCCCAGGATTTTGTTCAAGTGTAGCTACCCGTTACATTTATGAATAATTAAGTTTAATAATGATGATAATTTGATTGGCGCCCAAACGTGTTGGCCACATATATTTTATGTGACTTACACACACATACATTCGATTTTGCTGAGATCTTTAATAAGGCTCAGATGACACATTCAATTTTTAGCGTCAATTTATTGTGACAATTTTTCATTTGTGTGAGTATAAAGAAGTGCAAGCGAGTCAGGATTAATATGATATCGCGCCTTTATTATTGGTGTTAGTAGTAGAGCAACCAAAAATATTTGATTCTTTCTCGCGCTCGTTTGAAGTCCCATTAAAGAAAAATTGCTACAATAAATTGATGTTAAAAATTGAATGTGTCATCTGAGCCTAACCAAGGGGTGGGTGGAAAAGATAAGTTGTGTTGACAGTTATTCTTTTAGCCAAAGTTTCTCCAGTTGTTAAGATGTTAGTTTCGACTTATAAGTTGTTCGGAAAAAGATGAAGGTCAAGGCAGGATTCCGCCCACTGCAGACAGTTTATAAGCCGAAGCAATTCCTTTTGTGTATTCTGTACACAGTGTGGCTCGAGTTGGTGCTGATCAGACGCATATGATAAGCAAGTGCGCTTGTTCACAACATACAAGACCTTTGACCACGGATGATAGCATCGACGAAGGCTCACATCAAAGTCCCTAAGTTGAACATATGCATTTATCATACATTCGCATAGGAAAAACTAAGTTAATATTTTTTCTAGCAAGAAATCCTCAGGCCACGAATGATGATAGAAGGCATATGCCCAACGTTATTACAGAGTGCAATGGTCAGCGTGGACAAGAGAAGGCGAAAATTTTCGCTTCTATTTATCCACAGCGGACACTTGTTGTTTTTGTCGTCGCGGATAAGAGATAAGCAAAACTCTGAAGACTTTCTCTATTTCTCTTTTGTGCTGATTGAAACCTTTTGTTTGTATTTAAAGTGATTTATTTTGCATGTAGTTAGCTATGCTTGCAGGCCACAATATTTTATGCGATCTTGTTGAAGGTTTTCGTTTGTCGATATTTGAATTATTCAAAGTAACAATTTTTGGTATAATTATTATTATATGATTAATATATTTATTAATTACTATTTATATTTTATATTGAATTGAATCATCTTATTATTTTTCTTAAAACGCTGCGTTGTTTAATCGAATTAGGGGAAGTTTTTGCTGTCCACATGTGAAGTTGTTGCGATACAAGGGAGCACAGCAATAGAACAGCGGATCGACATTGCTCGTCACTAGCCCAAATATAAAGTGAAAGTTTATAAACTTTCCAGTATTGGCCTCATAAATCCTAATTCCCAATCACTTACTTACGCTATACAGTTTAGTTTAAATTATTATTAATTCATTTATATTTTTATTGAAACCCTCGCAGTAAGGATTCACATAATTTTGTTAGCAATTATTTTTGCCGTTTTCATTTATAATGAGTGACCTAGAAGAAGTCGTAAATCCAGCCCAAGTGCGATATCTGTGCAAAACCTTTATCTGAGGCTCCGCAAGTTAGGATTAAGTGTGGACATGAATTCCACAAAGCATGCATTGAAAGCTATGGCAAAACTCACAACACTTGCCCGACTTGTAAGTCGATATGTTTTGAGAAAGTGCCTCCTGTAACAAAAGGTCAGGAGAAGGGTCAAACCCCACCTGTGGGTCAAGTTGGTTCAGATACGTCAGGAATTACAATGCAAAATATAGGGAAAATTGTCGAGCGACAGGTCAAAAGCATGGAGAAGAATTTGTTAGCTCAGCTGTCGGAGAAGATGACCCAGATAATCCAGACCAACATTGGCGCTCACTTTCCGCCACCACTAGAGCAGAATGTCTCCGGAGATCAGCTTCAGGAGATGCAAGCAATAAGACCCAATTCCTCCGTAAGCGCTGATTTAGGGCAAACGCCAGATAAGGTCTGCCATATTATCAACGGGTGGAAACTTAAATTCAATGGTCAAGACGGGTTGAGCGTGGATAATTTTATCTACAGAGTAGAGGCGTTAACACATCAAACTCTGGAGGGAAATTTCTCCATGCTATGTAGCAATGCGAGCATTCTTTTTGAAGGGAAAGCACGCGAGTTTTATTGGAGATATCACAAGGCTTCCAGGAATTTGGGGTGGATTTCGTTGTGTGATGCCCTTCGCAAGCAGTTTCGAGATACTCGAACGGATGTAGATTTGAGAGAGGCGATCCGAGATCGGAAGCAAAATGAGAAGGAAACTTTTCATTGTTTTTACGATTCGGTCGTTCAGATTACAGACTGTTTGGAGGAAGGTATGTCTGAAAAAGATTTAATTGAAACACTTCGCAGGAATCTTAGACCGGAAATTAGGCATGAATTGTTAAACGTTAATATCGATTCCATGGCCAAGCTGCGTGATATTTTCCGGCGCAGGGAAAGCTTCCTAAAAGATGTTAAGCGAAGCTATGGTTATCAGAAACCAGTACCATTTCGCAGACAAGTATCCGAGTTAGGGCAGGGCTGTCCTTGGGAGGATGCTACAGACTTCTCTGAGGCTGAACTTCTAGCCGAGCTTGAAGCCATCGCATTGGTATGCTGGAACTGCAGGAGAGATGGCCACCGATATGTCGATTGTGGAGAAAAGAAAAAGGTGTTCTGCTATGGCTGCGGTGCGCCGAACATGTACAAGCCGAGTTGCCCAAAGTGTCTAAAAAACGGGAAGCCGAACACACGGCGCAATCAACAGTCGTGTGTTCCGCGCAACAACCAAATAAACCCGGAAGCAAGCCAATAATTAGTATTCAATCAACAGATCAAAATAAAACTTTCGTTATCTCCGATTCAGGAAGTAATTCACCTATTTTCTGGCCTCAACTTTTGAAAAATAATAAATTTCCAAACATTAAAATTAGTCAGACAAAAATATTTTCCCGAAATGCTAAAAGAATAAAAGAATACTGGCGATCAGCCAAAACAATAAATGCTATCCGGCATAAAAAGGTTCGTTTACTTGATAGAATTGATCTTGGACTGTTAGACACGGGGGCATCCATGAGCGGTATTGGCGGAAAGTTGGCCGAACAAATTATTGAAAGCCGAATTTCATTTAAGAGGGGTAAGATGTCAGCAAGCACAGCTGATGGGCAAAAGCAAGACGTGATAGGGCGTTTAAGAACACCAGTAGAGTGCGAGGGAAAAATAGAGGATCTAGAAATGTATATAATTCCTTCGCTTAGTCAATATTTGTATTTGGGCATTGATTTTTGGTCCACTTTTGAACTTCTGCCACCTAACATGCACTTGGAGGAGTTGACAAGCGATTCACACATTTTATCAGACAACCAAAAAACCCAGTTGAAGGCTGTGATCGACCAATTTCCTTCTTTTGCTGTCTCAGGTCTAGGGAAAACAAGTCTCCTCTCGCATTCTATCGATGTGGGAGATGCGAAACCCGTGAAGCAAAGGCATTTTCCGGTTTCGCCAGCGGTTGAAAAATTGCTCTACGAAGAAGTGGATCGTATGCTTAAACTTGGAGTAATCGAAGAGTCCGACAGTCCTTGGTCGTCACCGGTTGTATTGGTGCAGAAACCAGGAAAAGAGCGTCTGTGTCTTGATAGCCGGAAAGTCAATGCTGTAACGAGGAAAGACGCATACCCTTTGCCGCAAATTGACGGTATTCTTAGTCGGCTTCCCAAAGCCAATATGATTTCCAGCCTCGATCTTAAAGATGCCTACTGGCTAATTCCCTTAGAGCCTCAGTCGCGCGACAAAACTGCCTTCACAATACCGGGTAAGCCCTTGTACCAGTACAAGGTAATGCCTTTCGGTCTTACCAACGCTTCGCAAACGATGACCAGGCTGATGGATAAGGTAATACCTGCTGAGCTTAGAAACGAAGTCTTCGTTTACCTGGATGACTTGCTCATCGTCTCAGATAGTTTTGACAGCCATATGAAGGTGCTGGACTCTGTGGCAAGTTGTATTCGGAATGCGGGTTTGACATTAAACGTAGGAAAAAGTAACTTTTGTATGAAAAGTGTCAAATATTTAGGTCACATAGTGGGCGAAGGTGTAGTGCGAACGGACCCTGATAAAATTTCAGCAATGGCGAATTTTCCTTTGCCCAAGTCCCTGAAAGCCTTGAGGAGATTTCTTGGCATGCTCGGATGGTATAGGAAATTTATTAATAACTTCGCAGCCGTGTCCTCCCCACTAACCGATCTTCTGAAGCCCAGGCAAAAATTTGTAATGACTGTCGAGGGCGAGCAGGCATTCAGAAAGCTAAAAGAGATGCTTTGCATGGCACCGGTTCTGCGTAGTCCGGATTTTAGCAAGCCGTTTTACATTCACTGCGATGCCAGTAATACAGGTGTAGGTGGCGTTTTAGTTCAAAAATTCGAAAGTGGTGAAGAGTGTCCGATAGCAGTTGTATCGAAGAAACTCAATAAGGCGCAGAGAAATTATTCGGTCACCGAGCAAGAGTGCTTGGCCGCCATAATTTGTATAAAAAGATTTCGTGCGTATGTTGAGGGCCACGAGTTCACGGTAATCACCGACCATGCGTCGCTTAAGTGGCTGATGTCGCAGACAGATCTGCACTCTAGATTGGCAAGGTGGGCGTTGAAACTCCAGAGCTTCAATTTTAGAATCGAACATCGTAGTGGCAAGCTAAATGTTGTCCCTGATGCCCTATCGAGGGTCAATGAAGAGGAGATGGCTGCAATAGATGCAAGCCACGGTTTGCTTGTCGACTTAGAATCTTCCCAGTTTAAAGACCCAGAATATGTAGGTCTGATTGCAAAGGTTGAAGCTAATGCCAACAATCTTCCCGATTTGAAAGTGGCAGATGGTTTCGTGTTTCGAAGAACTGAACATTCATCTGGTGAGCCAATTCATGACCGTTTCTGTTGGAAGTTATGGATTCCATCTGGTTTGGTTTCGGCAGTTCTTAAAAATGCTCATGACGATCCATTAGCGTCGCATGGAGGCGTTCACAAAACCTTGGAGAGGCTAAGGCGATATTATTATTGGCCAGGGTTGGTTAAGGACGTCAAAGAATATATTCGCTCATGTGATATGTGTAAAATGAACAAAGCTCCGAACCAAGCTTTGCGACCTCCAATGGGAAAGGCTCCGGAATCGACGAGGGCTTTTCAGAAATTGTATATTGATTTCCTTGGACCGTACCCAAGATCAAGAAGTGGGAATGTTGGGATCTTCATTGTGTTAGATCATTACAGCAAATTTGTATTTTTAAAGGCAGTAAAGAAGCTAACGGCAGATGTTGTTGTGAAATACATGCAGCAGGAACTCTTTCATGTTTTTGGTGTTCCAGAGACAATTATGTCTGACAATGGGTCGCAATTTAAAGCAGAAGCCTTTCAGAAGTTCTTGAGAGAGTACAAGTTAGCTCACACTCTGACGGCTGTTTACTCGCCACAGTCCAATGCCTCTGAGCGGGTAAATCGTTCGGTGATAGCGGCTATTCGATCCTACGTGCGTGGTGACCAGAAGGATTGGGACGAGCAGTTAAGCAGCATTTGCTGCGCCCTAAGATCAGCTGTTCATTCGAGCCTGGGGACGTCACCGTACTACATGCTGTTCGGGCAGCACTTCATTTCGTCGGGGGCCACATACAAGCTGTTAAGAGCTCTCAGTTTGCTGGAAGATAGAACGTTAGCATTTTCCAAGGAGGATTCGCTTGAGCTTATCCGTAGCAAAGCTCTGGAAGTAATGAAAAATCAGTTCGAGAAAAACGAAAGGAAATATAATTTAAGATCCAGGGAAGTGTGTTACCACGAAGGACAAGAAGTTTATCGCAGGAACTTCAAGCAGAGTAATTTCGCTGCTGGGTATAACGCGAAGTTGGGACCGGCCTTTGTAAAGTCGCGGGTGAGGAAAAAGATTGGTCAAGCTTGTTATGATCTCGAGGATCTGCAAGGCCGATACGTAGGACGTTTTCATGCAAAGGACATAAAGCAGTAGGTCCAGTTTCGCAAGCTTGGTTGGTATCATCCTTGGAGTATTGACCCCCAAGTCTGATCTTGAGGGGGGTATTTTGTAGCGCTTGCTCGGAGTATGAGATACTTTTAGTGTCTCCATCTGTGGCTCAAGGTTAGCGTAGAAGTGGCGCCACCTAGGGCATGCCTAACAGGGGGTGGTGGGAGTTCATCCGTTCTACAGTGGCAAGTGTCAAGTGTCAGAACAATTCACCTTAGCTTCAAGTCGAGGTTACGAATAAATTGGAGGCGCTACATGCTGTCTTTCCATATCCGGCAGCAGCAGAAGCAACACCTAGTTTTCTTACAAGTGTCTGACAAATCGATAAGAAAAAGTATCGCGAAGTGCCGAGGGAAAGAATTGTCTTTTCTTCTAGTTCAAGCCAGAGTTTGGTGAGTTTAGCGATCAGGGGAATTTATGTGGTTATAATATCGGAAAGGCTGAAGAAAAACGGAAGCTGACATCCCTACCATCGCAACCGTCATCCGGAAAAGCAGCGACACCCCGGAAATCATTCCCAGGGGTCATGGATGGCAGAGGAGAGAGCCAACGATATCTTACATAGCCTAAACCTTACTTCTAAATCTTCATACTTATATCTAAACGTAAACTTAATTTGAAGTAGCCTAGTAATTGTCATTAGAACCGTTCCCCAATTCACTTTCCCAATCAACTCGAATAAGCTTTCCAAATCGACCAGCTGAGAGGAATATATTTCCAGTGGCGACCAGAGCCTAGTTCAAAGAGAGCCAGGGGTTTCGATCGAGCATATTTGGCAGTCTATTGTACGCGCTAAATCTCAACGGCCGTTTTTGTCGCGCTCCGCTACGAAGGAGAGGAGGGAAGAGATAGAACAATAAGTGAACAATTTTGCCGGCGTGAAAAGTTATTAAGAAAGCCCAAACCGTAGCGATCCTGGCTTAAAGCCATTTCCCGCAGTGGAATGAAATGAAGCGGCAGAATAGTGTTAGTATGTTTAAGTAGTGTAAGTTGAAAGAGCGAGGGTAGTTTTTTTTAGTTTTTTTTTGCTGTGAAAAACAGGTTAAAGTGCTAAAACTGTGGACATCGCGGAAGAATTTTTTTTTTTTTTATTAAACGGTTTTTTATTTATCGAATCTTCTCTCTTAGAGACTAACGACAAGTTTGCAAATCTTAATCTATTTTATATATTTTAATTAATTACAAATTAATTATTTAGAATAACGGCCCTAACTATTGTTGCTGGGTGGGGAGGTCTCTTCGCCGGAGTCGTGTATAGCTTGTGGTCCAGATTAGAGACCGCGCAAAGTCATTAGGATGGGCCTGGAGCTTGAGATTATACTTTGCTTTCGCTGTGTCGAGTTCGTCTTTAACTAAGCCTACGTTTAGATCTTTATGAATATTTTCATTCCGTATATACCACGGTACTCCTGTTATAGTTCTCAATATCTTTGATTGAGCTCTCTGGATTATTTCTAAGTTGCTGGCACATGCGTTTCCCCATAGCTCGGAGCCATATGTCCAAATTGGTTTTAGGACTGCATTATACAAAAGTATTTTGTACTCTAATTTTAGTGGCGAGCGGGCGTTAATTAGCCAATGTAGATTGCTGGCTTTAAATTTTAAATGATTTCTCTTAGCTTCGATATGTTTACGCCAAGTGAGTCGTCCATCCAGGTGGACTCCTAGATATGTTTTTTTTTTGTATTCATAAATTACATACATAGACAAAAAATAAATATACATATGATATCCAGACTTGCGGGACTGCGGTGAAGCATTGCTTCGCAAGGCTGGCTGGCCTGTTTAGGGCCTCTCGTTCTTTATGCGTTCTAGGCGCCTCAGTTCCGTCGCGACTTCCGCAGCCAGACTGCATACAGCTGTCCAGTTATCCTGCCTCTCCAGCATACTAGGTACAAGTCCCTCCACCGTGATCGGGGTCCCCAGGATTTGTTCAGCTCTTAGGCGTTCTTCTCCGAACCTGACACATGTGGTTAGTGAGTGTTCGGCGTTTTCCACTGTTCAGCAGGCATCGCAGATTGGGCTTGTCTCGTGGCCAAAGCGATGTAAATACTCCTTAAAGCATCCATGTCCGCTCAGCACCTGTGTCAGATGGAACGTTAATTCGCCGTGTGGTCTGTTTACCCAAGCCGCTATATTAGGGATGAGTCGGTGCGTCCACCGTCCGGTTACTGCCCTATCCCATCTTTGCTGCCAGTTTTCAAGGGACTTTGTTCTTGACTTTAGTTTTGCCAAGCGGTGATCCGCCTGTGTATCAGCTACCTTTCTCGCTTCGAAATTCTCCTTGGCCTCGACAACTGCGAGCTCGACTGGTGTTATTCCACTGATGACCAGAATAGCCTCTGTAGAGACCGTGCGGAAGGCGGAGGCTACCCTAAGAGTTCCTATTCTGTAGTTCGACTTTATTCCCTTTGTGTAGCTCTTTCTTGTTGTCGCCTCGGCCCATATTGGTGCTGCATACAAGATAGACGACTTTGCTACGTTAAACAGTAGCTTCCGGCTCGTGGATTTTGGGCCTCTATGGTTAAGCATCTTGGGGACACTGCCATCGTAACTCCGCGTGCCCTCTTATGAGTCGCCTGCAGGTGCTCCCTGTAGGACAGCCTGGTGTCCAGCATGACCCCTAGTTATTTTATAGCCCTTTTCGTCTCCACTTGGGCTCCGCCCACAGTGATTCGTGCCGTTTCCACCTTTTTCCTGCTGCTGATGAGTACCGCCTCGGTTTTCTGCTCAGCCAGTTCAAGTCCCGCGATTTGTAGCCACTCACTTATCCTGCTGATGGCTGCGTTTGTAGATCTTTCTACCTTGGCTATCGACTTTTTTACCACTATGACCGCGACGTCATCCGCGAAGCCAACAACGCTCACTCCATGCTGGAAGTTTAGTCGCAGGATACCATCATACATGGTGTTCCACAATAATGGGCCTAGGACAGACCCTTGTGGCACTCCACCTGTGATTTTGTATCGTTGAGGTCCTTCGTCCGTATCGTAGTGGAGCCATCTGTCGCTCAGGTAGTCGCTAACGATCGCCTGCAGGTACTTTGGGATGTTCAGCAACCCGAGGGAGGCCATTATTTTGCTCCAGGATGCAGAGTTGAAGGCGTTTTTGATGTCCAGAGTTGCCACCAAGCAGTATTGTTTCTTTCCTCCCCGCCATCTTTTGCCTTCTATGGCCTGCCTGGCTATGCGGTCCACGGCTTCCAGTGCATCTAGGGTTGAGCGGGCCTTTCTAAAGCCATATTGACTTTCTGAGTGCCCTCCGGCAGCCTCTATTGCTTTTCCGAGTCTTGCACTGACAATACTTTCTAGTATTTTGCCGGCCGTGTCTAGAAGGCAAATGGGCCTATATGCCGACGGTTCTTCCTTATCTTTTCCTGGCTTTGGTATAAGCACCAGCTTTTGTTGTTTCCACCGTTCTGGGAAGCAGGCTTGGGCCAGGCACTTAGTGTATGCACTGGCAAAGGTGCTCGGGTACATGCTGATGGCCAGTTTGAGTGCCCGGTTTGGGATCCCATCTGGCCCTGGTGCCTTGTTGTTTGGTACCTTCTGGGCTATGTTGTTCAACTCCTGTAGGGTCACCGGCGGTATCTGATGGTCCGGGACACCGAGCACTTCCGCTTGCCTCGTTTCCTGAGCTGGGAAAAGGGGCCTTATGATCTCTCCCAGTTTCTCAGAGTCTGTTGGGGTCA